>JZLH01S0142326.1:5385-17650 GCA_001188425.1 Eucidaris tribuloides | reverse complement strand
GCAAATTACCAACCCACGCCGCAGAAACGGAATTTGACATTTGTAAAATGGATTACTTCCGCGTCTTTAGCGTTAGAAGGAAGGTTAGGTGCTGTGGATTCCAATTCAGAACAATGTTAAAGTTGAGTAAGGGTTACTTGTATGAAATATTAACCGAGCTGTGCAGCTGGACGAGCCAAATATCACGCGATGTAAGACGCATTCATTTTCCAGAATGTAACCATGCGCTGTACATGTAGGCAGGGGGCTGGGGAGCACACACACACATACGTGTAATCAACGTATCGTGACGGAGGCACTTACAAGTTTTTAATGATCTGTGTGTGAGTGTGTGTTTGTAACGGTATACCAGAGAGACACACGGCAATTTTATACCTGATCAAATGAGGACAAAACTCTGACAACTGCGGACGTTATAACATTACAGTACACAACCTCCAAAATGCGGACGTTCTCTATATACCCCAGACCTTGCCTACTGTTGTAATGCTAGTGCTAACAAGATCTAAAAACATGGACCGTCCCCCCTGGAAGGTATGTCCACGTTGTACGGTAAAATTAATCCAAAACGTCCACGGTTGGAGGTGATTACACACACACACGCACACCATCACACACAGAAACACTCGACCCACAAAAATATAAACAAATACACAGTAGCCAACCTTTACATTATGATGCAATAACTCTGATTTACAGCAGTACCTGAACTGAATGCATAAAGGTGAAGTTGCTCATCATTTGTTGCACTCTTGAAGCCCCCCAGCTATGGAGGATGAAGTAATGTAGTCTTGTTCTCAAAATGGAATAGATACTGCCGCCCCCCCCCCCCAATGACAAAAGGGAATAACTGACATTTTGGTGTTTTAGAGATATTGAGCAAAATGTATTTTGTTCAACACATAAAGCCCTATTCAGTGTCATTTTAACAAGTGGATTATGAGACAAAGGGACACTTCTAATTAATATTTTTTTGTTCTGCATATTAAACGTGAAGTACTGAATCCCCTACACTATATAACTCAATTTTGACGGGAAAAAAAATGTCGGTTATGCCCTTTTGTCAGGGGGGGGGGGAAGAGTATAGTTAATTTGACCTTTGATTATAGAAGTATAAATGATAAGTTCTGTCTGACCACTTAGTGTCAAAATTTACATATTCAAATTTGGAACATACATGTACATATACACACATACACAACTCACACTCACAAACAGTACATACATGTACTTGTACACCACATCTTATCGTGGACAGGAAATGCTTATATTTTCAAGGACAGATATTTATATTTTAGTTATCTGGTGGTAGGTTTGTTAAAAAAATATATACAAATAAAATGCACTCACCCACAGAGACATTGCGAAAACTCATGTGTTTGAATTTTAAATACACTATATAACATTGTGGAAGCCCCATTTAAAAAATTGTTAAACTTTGCTATTTGTCATATCTGACAGTGTTTGGATGGACAAATAAACACCCTAGAACACAAAACTTTACACAGTTATGCTTTCACTTGTAAAATATATACAAATAAAAATTGGAACATCAATTATTCTCAGCCGACAGAAAATTCTGCTTCACAGCAGTCTATGGAGAAAAACAGGAATGGTAGCTCAATGATTTTCACTTTTTAAAAGCACTTAATGATTGTTTTGAACTGCAATTTTTTCAGGGTTTCATTTTTAGACCTTATCAGAGACACTGGTATTACAGGGAATCGTGTGGCTCAGATTTTTTTAAACTGGAAATATTGTTATAATGATGCTTTAAGGGGAAAGAAACACACACACACACACACACACACACACACACACACACACACACACACACACACACACACACACACACACACACACACACACACACACACACACACACACACACACACACACACACACACACACACACACACACACACACACACACACACACACACACACACACCCACCATCACACACAGAAACACTCCCACAAAAATATAAACTAATACACAGTAGCCAACCTTTACATTGTGATGCAATAACTCTGATTTACAGCTGCTGAATTAATGAATGCATAAAATAGGTGAAGCCCCCAGCTATGAAGGATGAAGTAATGTAGTCTTGTTCTCAAAATGGAATAGGTATATAGTTAATTTGACCTTTGATTGTAGAAGTATAAATGATAAGTTCTGTCTGACCACGTTGTGTCAAAATTTACATACTCAAATTTGGAACATACATGTGCATATCCAAACACATACACAACTCACACTCACAAACATTACATACATGTACTTGTACACCACATCGTCGTGGACAGGAAATGCTTATATTTTCAAGGACAGATATTTATATTTTAGTTATCTGGTCGTAGGTCTTTTCAAAAATATGTACAAATAAAATGCACTCACCCATAGAGATATTGCTAAAACTCTAGTGTTTGAATTTTAAAGACACTATATGACATTGTGGAAGCCCCATTTAAAAAATTGTCAAACTTTGCTATCTGTCATATCCGACACTGTTTGGATGGACAAATAAACACCCTAGAATACAAAACTTTACACAGTTATAGCTGTCACTTGTAAAATATATACAGATAAAAATTGGAACATGAATTATTCTCAGCCGATAGAAAATTGTGCTTCACAGCAGTCTATGGAGAAAAACAGGAATGGTCGCTCCATGATTTTCACTTTTTAAAAGCACTTAATGATTGTTTTGAACTGCATTTTTTTCAGGGCTTCATTTTTAGACCTTATCAGAGACACTGGTATCATAGGGAATGATGTGGCTCAGATTTTTTTTAAAACTGGAAATATTGTTATATGATGCTTTAAGGGGAAACAAATACACACACACACACACACACACAAACAAATGTGGGAGTGGGACACTTGTATATTTGTGTGTGTTTGTCTCGTGAGTGTTTGCACTTCCATGTGTTGGCTACCACTGAAAGAAAAATACCTTTCCAAACATACTTTTGTTGGACAATATTATTTTATCATTGTGGTATGTCCCACAAAGGATTGTCTCGGGTGAAGCTTGTGATTTGTTTTAAATGGTTTTCCATACCTATCGCTATCCTAAATGTTGGGAGAAAACCTTTGCGGGACATTCTACCAAGGCAAATTGTCCTGCAACAATTGGTGTGTTTTGGTGTTTGCCCCTGAAAAGTATGCCATACACACAGACATATAGACAGACACACAGACACACACATACACAAACAACACACACACACACACACACACACACACACACACACACACACACACACACACACACACACACACACACACACACACACACACACACACACACCAACACACACACACCATCACACACACACACAAACACAAACACAAACACGCCCACAAAAATATAAACAAAATACACAGTATCCAATCTCCACATCAGTACATTTCTTTGCTAATAAAACCTCTGTAAATATAAAAATATTACAAATCTAACGTTATATAAGTACAAACATAAGTACTAAATATATGTCTAATATAACCAGTAACCCTGACTGTTTATATGTACAAGGCATAACTCATTACAAAATAAGATAAATATTCAGTTGCTGATTAAAACAAAATCTTAAAGCCCAAACATAGTTTTGGTTGATCAGACAACCTTTATGTCCATCATTCACAAGTATCCTATTGTGACCCGAGAGTTCAAGAAATAACATCAAACCCAATGAAAATTGTTTGTGATGCATGTAGCGATATGTACATTACCTACCTAAGGAAATGTTGGGGTCCCCCCCCCCCCCGAATATTATACATTTTGAGCAATTTCTCACAATTTGGAAAGTTTCAAAGTGAGCAATATTCAGGGTATTGACAGATAAACTCCTCAAAAAAATGTTTGGAAATCTGAGTTTGATCAGTAATATCTCTCTTTCTGTAGTAATAATCAATACAAGCTTGGTATCATCGGAAAGATTATTTAATTTTCCTTAAAATGGTACCCTACTTATTATGATTTTGTCATCAGGGACAGGGCGGTATCTTAAAATGTGATGTAAAGTGTAAATTGAAAAGCTGCAAAATGACCAAAGTTCGGTAAGTCACACAATTTTTTGTTGTTGTTGATAAGTGAGTTTCCCAAAGTCTTTTTGGTTGTTATTCACACTAATATGATCATTGGCATGGATTGAAACAAACACCTGCACAAGTAAGCAAACAACAACAAAGAGTGAAAAAACAAACAAACAAACATGTATGGGCATTTAAAAACTGGACACAAGGCATTTAATCTCACATAATTTTCACCACATTAACACAACAAAGTAACAAAACAGTTACAGGGGCTTGATTTGCATGGATTTTCATGTTTTTCTTTACGTGAATCTTCGACTTCATCAATGTTCATTGATTTTAATGACATATAGCATGTATAGAGAGTTTAGTATTGGGTGGACGACCCACGTGCCTGCACCACCGCCTAGCACCGCTTTCCCATGCTGTTGATGAGCGTTGCAATTCGTTGCTGTGGAATGGTATTCCACTCATCAAGCAGTAATTGACGTAGACCCGCCAATGTCGTTGCATTTGTGACTCTCTTTCGTGCATCCCGCCTGAGTTGTACCCATAAATGTTCAATGAGGTTGAGATCTGGGCTGCATACAGGCCAGTCCATTCTCGTGATACCTTCTCTCTGAGAAAATCCATGCAAATCAAGCACCTGCTAGTTTTTTTGTATTACTTTGTTGTGTTAATGTGATGAAAGGTCTGCAGATTAATGCCTAATGTCAAGTTTTTAAATGCCCATACACGTTTGTTTTTTGTTTTTTTCACTTTTTGCTGTTGATGTTATTAGCTAACTTGTGCAGGTGTTTGTTTCAATCCCTGTCAGTGTTCACATTAGAATGCATAACAACCAAAGAGACATTAGGGAAGTCACTCATCAATAACAACAAAAATTGGGTGACTTACCGAACTTGGGTCATTTTGCAGCTTTTCAATTTACACTTTACAACACATTTTACAATACCGCCCGTTCCCTGATGACATAATCATAATAAATAGGGTCTCATTTTAAAGAAAATTAAATACTCTTTCCGATGATACCACATTTGCATTGATTTTTACTACGAAACGGGAGATATAATCGATCAAACTCAAATTTCCAAACTTTTTTTGAGGAGTTTATATAGGTCTATCTGACCAAAAAAGGGCAAAGAATTTCATTTTTAACATTTACCAAACATATACTTGGGCTTTACAAAGGATTTTTTATTGTTGCATTTATAACTTATATACGCACACTCCATTGTGGTGATACATGCATGTATACTGTGGTCTAAATTGGTACACGCAAAGGGCTTAAATAATAATACTTAAAAAATAATCCCATATTTTTGAGGAGGCTTTGCATCAGAAAATGCAGGTTGTTACTTTCTCCAAGAATGTCGTCCAGGGAATTTTACCTCACCCTTGGAAAAAAATACATATGGGGCGGGCGAGTTTACCCGATGGACAAAGTGCCCCAGTAATTTGCAAAAAGTGTGCTTGTAGTTGTGATAGGGTTCAATAAGAGTTCTTGTGAACTGCACTTGAATGGAAATACATTTCATACCAAGCAATTCTATATTTCCTTGCATTAACCCACTCCACCCTCCACCCCTCCCTCCCTTCTCATCATGTGCCTGTTACTGCCCCCCCATGACAAAGGGCAGAATCTGACATTCTGGTGTTTTGGAGTATTGAGCAATGTATTTTTGCCTTCAAACGATAAAGGCCCATATTCAGTGTCATTTTACAAGGGATTATGGCAAAGGAGCACATCTCATTAATTTTTTTTTTTTTTGTTCTGCATGCTTAACATTGATGTACTGGTCCCCCAACTATATATCAATTTGTTAAAAATGTCAGTTTGCCCTTTTGTCGGGGGGGGGGGGGGCGAGGGCAGGTACTTTTCAACACCTGACATGTTATAGAAGACATGAAATTCTAGAATTACATTTTCTAGACAAAAAGGCACAATATGCATGGTATGTAGGTTACTTGCTTCAACAATTCAATATTGAATGGTACCTATACAACTCATTTATTCTTACAACAAAAATTTTGAACAAATGACATGATAACATATTCAACCCACTTGTCCTCAGTAGTATCCAGAATTACCACTTTTCTTTAACTATGGTCCATTGTTGCCAAACAGTGAAACATACATACATTGTACAATCAAAAGTATTTAATAAGCCAACTACATTTTTCTTTAATATTAAAGGGGAATGGAAACCAGACATCTACTTGGGCATTATTTCAAAAAGGGGAAGAATAGATAACATAAGAGAAAGAAAATGTGTGAAAGTTTGAACAATTTGACCTGAAACCGTCAGAGTTATTTGTTTTCAAGTTTACATATCCTTATGTGTGGAGGTTCATTAAATTGGCAACACTACCACTTTTTGAGATGAAAGTGTGGAGAACTCCCCATTGGTTTTGTACACAAATTGTCACAAATTTACGTTTTTCTGAAATGTTAGTTGTGAATGTAATCAAATTCTTCCAGAAAACATGTACAAATCATTTTTGCTGGGACATACTTGTACAACAAGCAAGAGGTAATCAGATATTTCACAAAAAATGAGAATAAGTGAAAATTTGTGTACAAAGCCAATGGGGAGTTCTCCACACTTTCATCTCAAAAAGTGGTAGAGTTGCCAATTTAAGAATCCTCCATAACAACGATAAAATTAACTTTGAACATTCATAACTCTTGAACAGTTCAACGAAATTTGCTCAAACTTTCACGGTTGTATTTCTTTTATTGTTCTGTATTCTTTGAGTACAGAAAGATGTCTGGGTTTCATTCTGCTTTAAATGACATTATACAACACCTAGTAAGATTGTATGCTATCCGATTGGTCGACTGCGCTTAACATGGCACACGCTAACCGCACCATTGCACTCGCGCGGTACGCAGAGTGCAGTTTCGTTCAAGCAGTTTCGCACCATTGCACTCTGCTGATGTCATCAACCATGTACATTATTATACACAGAGTGCAGTTTTGTTAAAGCACTTTCGCACCATTGAACTATGGTTGCGCATCAATCAATTACGCCTGTTTGTGTCAAGCGCGCCTGGCTCAGTGTATTAATATTCGACGTGCGTGTACACAATACTGCGCGCACGCATACAGAAATCTTGAGAAGGCAGTCGTAGTGCGCGTGCTCAATGCCAGCAATAAACATACTGTTATGCTTCTTTTACAGTAAAGCTCATTGGGTAAAATTAAGCTTTTATAACATTCATACCTTGAAACAATCCCGTAAAAGTCCAAGGTGTTGTATAAAACAAATAGTGAATGGTCTTTATTTGTGCAATGAAACAAGATTTCGCGTTCTGTGAAATATCTCAATATTTCACCTCATGCTAAATCTTGTACCATTGCACTCGTGACCATTCACTATTTGTATACTAACATAGCTTTCTTTACCCTGTTCATAATGAGCTGTTAGTTACAGTCCAATAGATGAGGGTCCAATAGATAAGTTTTTTTTTTTTGAAAATCAGTCTTCCGGACCTTTTTAGATAAACTGTTATCATTATCAGGCACTTACCGTAAATGGAAAATCGGTCTATCGGATCGGACCTTCGGTCAACAGTGTGTATAAAATAAAGATAATCCATGTCTAGAGTTAAAAATTTCGCCTCCTTTTTATTATAGAGATTTATAAGTTTTATATCCCTAAAGAGCAACTTCTCCTCTTTCCAATGATACCTCACTTGCACTGCTGTCATGCATGACCGTGTAGATTGCTCTTGAAGAGAACAATTGCCAAATTACACTTTTTCCAAGTTTTGGTATAACTTGCATGAAATGCAAGATTACCTCTCAACTTAAAATAAAAAAATTAAAGGCATCAGTTCTCTTTGATCCACTAAAGAGATTTTAATTATGGTACAATTTAGGTTAGGAGCTGAATTGCACACATTTAGATATTGCATGTATTAAAGGTAAATGACATGATTGGGGGTAGTCCTCAACTTGGGCCGAAACTACTCTAGAATCAAGTAAACTACACACGGATTCTCCTGTGAAAATCTTGCAGTCAAACGTTGACTCATTCTAAAATTACTCATGTCAATATCCCTCGTGACAGGCAAACCTGCTGTGTGGCTCTCTATGGGTCCTATTTTTATCATGCCCCGATAAAATTAAAATACTAGTATGTTTATGCTTGATTCTCCTTAAGTAAACAAATTTGAGACAAATCCTTCCAGCTGGGGATCCACTCCAGCTGGTGTATAGTTGGTATATATTTCAACTCATTTGGTTCTTGAGTCATTTTCAAGTGTTCCCAATCATGTCACTAACCTTTAAGACACACAGACACAAACACATAAATCCATGTGCATGTACTTGGTCGCAGCAATAATACAATATGACACTATCATACTAGCTTAGTACAGATGTCATTATGAGAAAATAAAACATTACTTTTCAAACTATAGATATACAACTAAAAATCAGTTTCAGAGATTTGAAGTCACTAACTCATCTCTGTAAGAAATCTATGATATAACAACTCACAAATAAAATGAATAATACAATGATTTATATTAACAATCATTCTTCATTGGAAGGCACTGTTTAAGTACTGAGTACTGAATACCAAACAAATTATTCATCATAGTTATCATTCAAACTTGGATATAATTCTTTCTATATTACACTTTCAGCATATTCACATGAATGATTTGTTTAAAACTCATTAACACATATCACATTTAAAATGCAAAATAGTTTAAAGATAGAGTAAGGGATTTGCACGTCAGAAAATGGTAAAATGAATGAAATCAGCTAAAATCGTTCACAATGTGAAGATTAGTATAAATAAACACAGGTCTGTCATAGAACCTTTGGGTAGAATACATAGTTTTGGTGAAAGTCTGGACAATTAAACTTCAAAATTTACAGTGACGTCGACGTGCACGGCCGTTCAAAAATTGTCCGATCAGCCGTTAGCCAAAGGTCGCGCGGAGTTTAGCCGTTTAACCATCAGTGTGCTCCACTGGTCTTGTGACGGTACACATAACCGCGATTCGCAATTTGAGCAAAATTTAAACTCACGGAAAGAACAACATTCAGGTAACATGTCGTTATTAGTTTTTCTCATAAAACAACAAATTCATGACGTATGGATCTCAAACTTTCAACACACCATTTGTAAGCACTAAACTACCGTTTGGTATTGATAATGAAGAGAAGTAATGGACTTGCAAATCCCTGACACAATCTTTAAGAGGTGTGGAGGAGTTGTCATTATATTATGCCGTCCAACATTGTCTGTAACATGCAGTATTTAGTAGGCCTGTTTTGAAAGCCCATTTTTGCTGTTCCACTACACGGTGATTTGTCTGGACGATTAATTGACAAATACCACATGGGTGATATTTTCATTGAGCTCAACTACATGTACAGTGTGTCTCAAAAATAATTGTGCAAGTCAAAAGCGCCCTCTTTGGTAATGAGAAGAACATTTTTGTGATGTGATGCTTACATCACCATCAAGGGCACAGTCTTAGCTTTCAAATGCCGTTTCTTCTGTTCGGTATGCTTGTTTTTATCCTGAAATATGTTCAGTTAACAACGAAAATGTAAAATCGCAAATGTGCCACTTTTACTATAGTCAATGATAGCATCAGGCCTTTGTCCCTTAAAACTGACACAATTGTGATTCCACCCTTTTGTTGTTTACAAGATATCTCTAGATCAAAACAAGCAATTTGAATAAATTAAACAGCATTTGAAAGCTAAGACTTTGCCCTTGACGTTGATGCAAACTTTATGTCACAAGAGTATTTTAAACTGTCAGAGAGGGCGCTTTTTACTTGTACAATTTTTTGAGACGTACTACAGCATGTCTAAAAAATTGTGCAAGTAAAAACGCCCTCTTTGGCAATTACAAATGCTCTTGTGACATGATGCTTACATCAACGTCAAGGACAAAGCCTTAGCTTCCAACTGCCATTTGTTCTGTTCAATTTACTTGTTTTAATCTTGAGATATCTTGTAAATAACAAAAGGGTGGAATCACAATTGTGTCACTTTTACAGGGGATTGTAGTAAAAGTGGCACAATTGTGATTTCACCCTTTCCTTTTTAAATAAACATATCTCAAGCAAATTGAACAAAATTAACGGTATTTCAAAGCTAAGACTATGCTCTTGACGTTGGTGCAAGCAACATGTCACAAGAGGATTTTCTAATTGCCAAAGAGGGCGGTTTTCAATCGCACAATTTTTTTTGAGACACACTGTATACACAGGCCTGATGTTTTGTAAACAATATCTTATCACTGTTATAACTTACAAATGACATGTTTATGGATTATCAAGGTTAATGTGGTCAAGAAATAATGTCTGAGAATGGAAAGTATGACCTGTTATTCCAGTCATACTACCTTCTTTTTAGTATAGCCGTGTTCAGACGCAGGCCATTTTGGTCAGAGTATGGTCAGAGAAAGGGTCGGAGGAAGCCTAGTTGGAAATGTCCGAGTAGTGCCCCTCTGAACGGAGGTCGCGATTAGCTCCTCCGACCTTTCTCCCACCAAAATACTCCTGGTTTTTTCCAGGAGTGTCACGCTAACACGACTAGCTGGTTGGAGTAAATTGCCCATGTGGACGTGCATACTAGCTGCACTCGGTGTATCTATGACCTTAAGACCTCACGTAAATCTTCCGGGGTCAAATTGCAATGTTGACATTGTGCGTAGCACATGTGCAGTGCAGTACTACAATTCAATTCACTTCCGGAAGTTACTCTGACCCCCTGCGATGATCCCCCGCGAAGGCCGGGGTAAACTGGCCGGAGTTTCTCTCGTGATCGGTCGTGTGGACACAGGGTCGTGGTAAGATAAATATCCTTGGAATTTTAATTGCTGCGTGATAAAGTTTTACTCCAACTAGGAACCCACGTCTGAACATGGCTTATATCAGGCAATATTTGTAGGTTTTCAATGAGTCATCGAATTCTCTATTATCAATTTCATTATTCCACTACTGGTTTTACCGGCGAGTAAACGAGTTAACAGGCCTAGTATTGAGTGAAGTTTTTGCTGATTACTTCAAACCCTCACATGTAGTCATTTTAAGTTTTGGATTAGTGTTATTAGACGTCAAGAGCCGTTAAACCGAGCTCAGAAACTGTGACTCAGATTAATGGCCACCATCAATTGAAATTAAAACAATTGTACTACAAACATATCATGCATTTGACGTATTTCATTATTCCCCTAGTTCTTTCACAATCTAAAATCTTTTAATTTGTCTTGTCGTTTACTGCGAGCCATCACACTGCCAAACACATTACACGTACAACTGCGAGACCCAGCTGGGTAAGCCACGACAAAAATAACACTAACAACGAATTTGAAAGGTGATTTCCATAATCCCTAAGGGCTAGTGTTAGTGAATAGGACAAACACATGAAAATCGCTAACACCAGCAAACCAGCTCAGTTCGGCAGATGATTTTTAACACAATCTACAACTTATGGAAGTGCGTCACAATTTCGGGGTCAACTCGCTAACACGGATCGATTTCAAGTTTTGGATTAATGCTCATGTTATTGTTAAGATAACACTAACATGTACACAAATTCAAAACTTGAAATCACTCACTGTTCATGCAATAGTTGTAGAATTACACACCATCTAAGGTAGAAAAAAAAATCTGTTTATTATTAGAATATTTCATATCTTAAGAAATATTTAAAGTAGTAATTTTTTGAAGAAACTCTGCAAATTATCCTTGTTATACCAGCTTGCAGTTTATAAGTGCAACATTTTTACATGGGGTCTAATTGGTATTTTGTAAACCCTCGTAGAAACAGTAACACTGATAGTATTGCATAGCATGTCAAGTCTTAAATTCAAAGAACATGACAGAATGATTCAGTCATATTACTTCACATTTTTTTAGTTTTTCTGTAACTCTTGTCTATGTGACACTGCCACAAATTTGACCTTCCGCTCATACTGTACTGTAGCAATAATATACACACAAAATCCTAAAATATGACTCAATGCTTATATAATCATAATCATATATCATATTTCTTTATAACACAAAAATATGCCGAACTGTTCATTAAAATATAATTCCCATCATAGTTGACATTATGAATAAATGTTGAACATACTTATAATATAAAATGTTCATTGAAATAGAATTCCCATCATAATTGACAAAATGACTAAATGTTGTACATATAATTATAATATAGAATAATACATTTCTGTTACAT
>JZLH01S0142319.1:29241-48023 GCA_001188425.1 Eucidaris tribuloides | reverse complement strand
GATTATCAAAATCGATATTCGACCCAGGCCTAATAACCTTGAACTAATTTGTTGATGTGTAGGAGAAAGGAGATCAATGTTAAAGGTTCCAGGGCATACTCATGAAAATGAGTTTTAATTGATAGTTAGTTGTTGTTGGAATACCATTCTATCGAAAGGTACTGAAATCATCTAATATTAAAATAATACTGTACTTAAGAATGAAATATCATTATTTCTACGCCAAGTTCGCCCCGCCCACAAAAAAGATGCAGAAATTCGTGCTTGCGTATCACGTGACCTCCGACGTCATCAGGGGGACGCCGCTCTCTGCGAGCGGGCTTGACTTGCGTAATAGTACACGCAATACGAACATTTAAAAGATCTGTCGCCAGTAAAACAAGACTTTGAGGTCATTCTTAATCATATATTATTGGACATATATAAAAGCACGTGCTCTAAATCACTGGGAGTGATTCAGGATCAGAGATTTCCCATGAATGGACTCGCATCTTTTTTTGATGACGACTAAGCCCAGAACTAAGTAAGAACATTTTGCCGCCAGGTTTAAAGCGCAAGACGAGCGACACCGCATATGCGGGCAGCGGCCACACAAAGCCGACCATCGGGACCGACATGAAAAATCCAGGAATATTAGGACCTATTGGAAACAACTATTGGTAAGTAATGCAGTATTTCAGCTAAAGACTGTAGATAGGCTTTTACATAATTTGAAGTAATGTTATAGAATGACATAACGAAACATGCATTTAATGAAGTCGTTGCTTCTTTAACTGCTGCTTGTCAGTGATTTGAATGCCTATGCAATGCACAGCCGCGAAGTGCAGTATAAGGTGCCTTAGCGGCCGCGGCGCAGACTGGCCGTTCGAAGGTCAAGTCCCTTAATAGCTCCCGGCCGATGCCAGGGTCAACTGGCTTGCCCCTCGGTGTCTTGGACAAGATCGGTAGCGCCAAATGTATACACAGCTCACCAGAATGCCGTCCGGATAAATCTTCGAACAAATTCCTTGTAATGTCTACAAATATAGAACAATCGAATCAGCATAACTTTCACAATTATTCGAAAGAAAAACACTACTCGGAGCCGTCAGAAGATTTCACCGGACCATTCTGCGTGAGTCGTGTTCTATATACATTTGAGGCAGTCGATTCTGTCCAAAACTCGAGGGGCAAGAAGTTGACCCTGCCACGGCCGGGAAGCTAACGGGACATTGACCCCTGTCGAACGGCTGCCACGCCGCCGTAAGCCAACTATACTGCACTCGCGGCGTTGGCAATGCAGGATTACATCCAACTGACCAACACAAGTAAAAAGCAAGACATTTCATTTAAAATTATGTTCAGTTAATGTTATCATGGACAAACTTCAACATTACGTTAACGGTTTCTAAAACTACTCTACACTCAATAGCTGAATATGCATACTTACAATAATTGTTTCCAAATACGTCTGCTCATTTCCTGATTTTTTCATGCGGCATAACGGCTTGTGTGGCCTGCCAGTGTCGCTCAGTCTTGCGCATTACTGGCCTAAAATCTGGCAGCAAAATTCGTTTTAGTTGGCTATAAGTTGCTCATCAAAATTTAAGCATACTTGAGTCAGTCGTGAAAGCTCTTGATCCTGAACACTCCCAGAATGATTTATAAACGGAATTTTATTGGCAATATTAACTGAATATAAAATTGATCCTGAAAGTTGGTTGTTTATACTGCCGACAGATGCTTGTATTGCGCTGTACTATTACGCAGTCAACGCTTCGCTCCGCAGAGGTTGCGCGGTTCCCCCTTGATGCAGTCACATCCATAAACAGACTTGTTTTGCATATCCGGGGCCAAAAAATGGGGTTTCCCAAACAGTTTTTTTTTCTAGTGAATCATCAAAACCTGAACTTGGCATCGAGAATTGAATGTCAAGATTGGAATTCTAAGATGAAAAACACTCTAAACAGATGTTGTTCCCAGTTTTGATAGTTGTTATGTATAGCTCCTTTCAAAATCTCCCATGAGGCTATATAAAGTTTATTTCCTTGAAATGGCTATTGAAGTAGAGAGGTCATTCTATTTGTCAAGAGAACCTATATCAATGGAAATTAGAAGGTGGTCTATAGAATAACACAATTTACATATATTTTTATCCTTTATTAACAATTTAATTATAAAAGATGTCTTCTGCCTCCCTTCATGTGAAGGGTCAGGGTCTTCCAATTATTTTAAGGTTGATTATATTAGTAAATGGCTACCCCACCACCCCTACTAGTTTTCGATCGGCACGTAACGAAACATTAATCACTCTAAATTAAACTATTGGGAATGTGAATTAGAATGTAAACCATGTTTCCGTAGATAACCAATTGCAGCAATATTTTAAAATCATTCAAGTGATCGAAAGAAAGTGTATTTAATCTCGTCCATTATTCTTATGTAGCTTCGAATTGGCATGCATTTAAACTGAAACACTGTTATTAAATATATTTTTACCTACCGCTATTAAGAATTACTGCTATTGTCCGTAGGGCCCGATATCTTGTTTGTTTCGTCAAAAATGAATTGGTAGTGTTATACATTATTTCAATTGTGTATTGATCATTGCTAGGTATTGGGTAGTAAAGTCTGATTAATTATTCATCTTATATTTTTAAGAGAGTCTTTGCAGTTTAGTTAAAGAGGCTAAACCGGCTATGCTTGATTGATTGAAAGAATGAGGTATTAGATCGAAAATCAGTGCAAGGGATGAAGATGGGAGAGGCGTGCAAGGGAAAGAAAAGGTGCAGAGAGAAAAAAATAATATGTTTATTTGCGTGTAAGACACACGGTTTAGATATTTGACATTCGGAATGTTAGTGTATCGCAAAGTCTCTAGATGTAATTTTATGGTTCAATTTTGCTTAAAACTGGGACAAAATTTAAATATTCTGGAGACAATAAAGTCAACAGTACTAATAGGTGAAACTTTATTTCTGGACTTGGGTTTGTTATACAATAATTTGTAACATTTATATGAGTATGTGAAATTATAATATAAAGATATAGAGGCAAATTGATATATAAAATTTGAATTAACTTATCAGGAATATTTAGTTATAACACAACATTCCGTTCATTAAAATCTAAAATCTAAAGACCAATGAAATTTTTGCTTCTACGACTTTTCAGAAAGCAATAATGGGAACATAATATAAGAAAAAGAATGTTTTGAATCTCAGAATACTAGAATTTTAACGATTAATCTTAAAAAATAAATCAAACTTTTTGAGTGTAATTACATTTGATTACGAAGTTCTGGTAACTAACCACAATCTACTGGGATTCGCCTTTAAATTTGTAAAGTAGCAATCACAATATAAAAAGGTATGTACACAATCGAGTACCACGTTAGCCCACGTACTTATGGGGGCGTACACTTACTGAAAAATTGTAAACAGTTTGTTTGAGTTTGAGTTTATTTTTTCCACTTTTATCATACAAATTATACAAACAAAAAAACATACGATATAAATGTATACATACACCCTACAATTCTGATGTATTGAAACAATAATGCAATTATTTCCATTTCTACAATTACATACAAGTGTTACAAATGAGCAAAAATATTTCATCACAATCATAATTGTTAATATACTTTCAAATATTTCTATAAGAAATGCTGAATGTATGTATCATTACATAAATTCATTACTAAGAACAGCAAAATAATAAGGTACAAAAAATATAAACAAAAGTGGTGGAACCTAAATTAAAAGCATGCTTGTATTACATAGGTCCCATAAGCAAATATCATGTACAAAAATAAAGGCATTTTTCACAATTACTGTATGAAGAAAAAAGATAACAGAAACACAAAACAAGAGAAGACAACGACAAAAGGTGGGGGAAAGGAGGAAAAGGGAGGGGCAGGTCGCTCTAAGATGACATTGAAGCAATCATAATATTCTGTAAAATAAATGGGAATAAAAATTAACTGCGGTTTACATATTCTATCTCCCTCTTACTCATTCCCCCAACAATGACCACAGTATTCTGACTGGAACATGGAGTTTTTCAACATACATGGTTGTACTGAAAACCTTTTTTAGAATATATTTCATTTAAACAAAATCAAATTTCCTACCTTACTGCAATATTGCTCGCTAATTATAAAGTTTCCATCTGATAAATATCACTGACTAATCAATTAACTAATCATATCAGTTCATAAGTCAAAACAAGGACAGCCAAACCTATCTTAGCAGCTACCTGCCTATAACAACCACTAAAAACAGATAGATAGATAGATATATAGATAGATAAATAGATAGATAGATAGATAGATAGGCAGGTAGGTAGGTAGATAGATAGATGGATTGATAGAGAGATAGATAGATAAATAGATAGATGGATAGAGAGATAGATAGATAGATAGATAGATAGATAGATAGACAGATAGGTAGATAGACAGGTAGGTAGGTAGATAGACAGATAGATAGGTGATATATGGATAGGCAGATAGACGGGTAGGTAGGTAGATAGACAGATAGATAGGTAGATAGGTAGATAGGAAGATAGATAGATAGATAGATAGGCAGATAGACAGATAGGTAGATAGACTATAAAAAGATAGACACAAAGATAGATAGATAGATAGATATAGATGGATAGATAGAGATAGATAGATGGATAGAGAGATAGATAGATATACATAGATAGATAGATAGAGATAGACAGATAGGTAGATAGACAGGTAGGTAGGTAGATAGATAGATAGATAGATAGATAGATAGAGATAGATAGGTAGATAGGTAGATAGATAGATAGATAGATAGGCAGATAGATAGATAGATAGATAGATAGATAGATAGATAGATAGATAGAAAGAGACACAAAGATAGATAGATAGATAGATAGATAGATAGATAGATAGATAGATAGATAGATAGATAGATAAATAGCAGACAGACAGACAGACAGACAGACAGACAGACAGGCAATTGGGTATCAAGCTGGGAAGGTAGATAGATGGGTACAGCTTCAGGAAGATGCCTGGATACATGGAATGAGTACAGTATATGATGCTAATTAATTTCAGAAAGTAAATCAATTGACTACCTTTTGCAGCATTTCTACTTTGTCCATGAGTTCCTTTTTGTCATCTGGTTCCACTGCTGGCAAGTGACTGAGCGTGTGCTAAAAGACAAAAGGGAAAGAGAGATAATTAATGGTATTGTTTCACAATAAATGTCCACTAAATATTCAAGGATCTCAGAAAAAGAATTCCATTCTTGAATACTTGAATCTAGTTAAAGGTATTGGCTAACATTTACCACACTTAAAAAAAAATCTGAGCTACATGATTCCCCATGCTACCATTGTCTTCGATAAGGTCTAAAAATGAAGCCCTGAAAAAATTGTATTTCAAAATGATGATTTAGTGCTTTAAAAAAGTGAAAATCGTAAGTTGATCGGATTCACCTGCCCATTTTCTCCCATAGACTTACTGTGTGTACACCTATGCTATTTAAACTCACCCCGAGTTTTGTTTATTCATGCATAACTTGCCATTGGCAGTGTAGCTTTCCAAACTTGTTTATTCTAGGGTGTTTATTTGTCCATATGAACACTACTATGTAGTTCAGATATCAAAATTTGACAATTTTTTAAATTGAAGCTCCACAATGTTAGCCTATCACTTTAACCATGTCATTCCTGTCACCCAGCATAACCTAGTCGTAGTGCTGCTGCCCAGAGAGAAGTGAGGTACAGGTTCAAGTCCACCTGGGTCATTTTTTTCCGAGTCGGTAAAATAAATAGGTCAAGATAGTATTTAACACTTTGGGTGCTATTGGCACACCGGTTCGCCGAGAAAACAATTGGTTCCATACCTTTAAATTCGAAAGATAAACATCACTGAACTTCCATGCAAAGATACATTTCGTAAAATGAAGACATAGTGGACGCACCTAAATGGGTTAAAAACTCTTGTTTTGATAGCATTTGGATTTTTCCAGAAAATCATACAGTTTTGAAAGGTTATAAACATAAGAATAAAACTGCTCAACACCCAAAGTGTTAATCTTGTTGTATTCTACAAAAAGTTATGTTTTGATTAAAGCCACTGGCTAACATTTACCACAGTTAAACAAATGTGAGCTACATAATCCTCCATGCTCCAAGTGTCTTTGATAAGGTCTAAAAATGAAGCCATGAAAAAACTGCATTTCAAAATGATTATTAAGTACTTCAAAAAAGTGAAAATCGTAAGTTGACCGGATTCACCGCCCATTTCCTAACATAGACTTACTGTGTGTGGATCTAGGCTATTTTTTACTCGCCCCGAGTACAAATTGCAGGCTTTCAAGTGGACCATGGTGAAAAAGTAGGAGAAAAATAGGAGCTAAATTTAGGAAAAAGTAGGAGAAAAGTAGGATACAAAGAGCTAAAAGTAGGAGAAAAGTAGGACATGCACGGGGTTTTGATATGCAGACTCTGGCTGGTAGAGAACCCTTTCTTGTGCAGAAGAGTCACACTTTCTGTGAATACCTGAAATGACTACTCATTACTCCAGCATTTTATATGATCAATAGCATTTATTTATTATCGCGGGGTTTTTACAAAAAAAAGTAGGAGAAAGTAGGAGAAAGTAGCAGTTTTGGGGGCAAAAGTAGGATAAGTACGAGGAGAGTAAAAAAAGTAGGAAAAAGTAGGAAAAGTAGGAGCACTTGAAAGCCTGAAATTGTTTATTCATTCATATCTTGCCAGTGGCAGCATAAATTTCCCAAACTTTTGAATTCTAGTGTGTTTACTTGTCCATTCAAACACTATTATGTAGCTCAGATAGCAAAGTTTGACAATCTTTTAATTTGAAGCTCCACAATGTTAGCCTATTACTTTAAGTTATTTGTAAAGCATTTACATTGTTTTTGTTTGGCTTTTCATCAAATGTCCTTTTTAAAAGAGGAAAAAAAAGACAAAATAAAGAAAGAGGAAAAGACAGCAAAAAAGAAGGAAAGAGAGAGTGATTAGAAAAGGAAGAAAAGAAAAAAAGAAAAAAGGGGAATAAAGGAAAATGGCAAAAAGAGATAGAAAGAAAGAGAATGAAAAGAGAGAGAACGAAAGAGAGAGAACAAAAGGAGAAAAGAAATGCATCAATGGAAGAAAAAGAGAGAGTGAAAGAAAGGAAGAAAAGAAAGAAACAAAAGACAGAAAGAAAGGAAGGGAAGAAAAGAAAGAAATAAAAGACAGAAAGAAAGGAAGAAAAAGCTGGTGTTACTCACTTTTGTCTGGGCACCTTCTAGTTCTGCTATGTACAGCTTCTGTTTCTCCAGATCTCCCTCCATCTGGGCATGCTGGTTGCACAACGTCTCAATGTGGAAGTTTTGTTCCTGTAGTAACTGCTCTAACTGTTCAATTCTCTGTACAGTGTGTGTCAAAACAAAATAAAACACCACTATTATCCCATTATACACCATCTTAGAGTTTTACGATTCTAAGTTCATTTATTGTAGATATTTATCACATTCAGCACATCAGGAGCTCTTGCACTGGACTTCATTAGAATATATTTGAACAGTTTTTGCGCTTGATAAATCTTTTATTGTAATTATAAGTAGTTGTAGTATTAGTGTTAGTGTTAATATTAGTATTAGTATTAGTATTAGTATTAGTATTAGTTTTAGTATAAGTATTATAAGTATGTTATCCATAAAAAGCAAATTTTTCTTCTTTTATCAATGGAGTTTATGGCAGACAATTGAAACAAGTAAATTGTTCAAATTCAATTTTTGGGCTACTTTAGACTTGCACAACAGGCTGGACAAGAAGTCAAGAGTACTTAACTGTTTTGTCCGACAGTTTTGTGAAATTTGGTAACGTATGATTCATTGATGTCCAAGCCAAAAACTTACAAAACTTAAGTTTAGATTAGAGTCACAATGTATAATGAAGTATTTCAAACTTGGAAGGGAAGAAATATTAAAGCAAAGATGGAAGAACAGAGTGAATCTTGAAGATGATGGGATCTCAATGGCAAGCTCTGGAACTTTATAAACTAGAATGAAAATGGCGTCAGTCACTGTCAAAATGTCTGCTAACATTATTCAATTACCAGTACTGCCGCCATTAGTCAGTATCAGTATCATCATAATCATCATCATCACCATTATCACAATCAACATTGATATGATCATCATCACTGTCATCATCATCACCACCACCATAAATATAACGACCACTGCCATCATTATTATTGAAATCCTCCTCCTCCTCTTCATCATCATCATCATCATCATCATCATCATAATAACAACCAGTACATTATACGCCATCATCAGTATTACTACCAAATTGAATGCTATCATTATTACCCTCATCATTATCATCATCATTACTACCACCTCCTCATCACCACAATCATCCTGAATATGAATTATTACTACCACTGCCATCATTATCATCATTACCATCATCACTACCATCATCATCGTCACCACCACTACCACCACCACCTCCACCACCACCACCACCACCACCACCTCCTCCTCCTCCACGTCCACCATCACCTCCACCACAACTGCATAAAAAAAAATCATGCTACCTCTGTGAATGCCTCTTCCTTGTCACTCAGTTGTTTCTCATTTGCCAATAGTTTGCCCCTGGCTTCTTCCATATCCCTCACAAGGTTTTGATTCTCCATCCTCAGTTCCTCCATCTCATTTGTCCGCATCTCTAACAGCATCCTCAAGGAAGATGACTCCACCTCTATCTCTTGCATTTGTTCTTCAATCTCTGAATTTTTCTGCCAGATAACAAAAATATTGTCAACGAAATCAACATGGAGAAACACTCATTAAAAAAAATAATCTTTCTGTACATGAGGTTAATTGAAATTGAATTATAATGATACCCTCAGGATTCTATTATAGCATCTATTGCCCAATTTCATATGGCATTAAAAGCTTATTTAATCCAAAGTTTCCTAGATTTCATGGTGTTGCCGTTAGTGATGGTGTTAAAGAGAAAAAAACAGTACTGGTTGATTACTTGCAAAACAATTACATCATTTTAATATCAGCTGCTATCAAACCTGTGAACAGATGGTATTCTAAAAATGTCACTATAGTACAGGAGAGAGTAGTTGAAAACAACAGAACACTTTGTTTTGGACAAATCTGTGACACAAATCCCCACTGCTGACAAAGTAATAACACAGAAATCAATATGTGGGACTATGGCATGCACACTGCAGCAACTGAGTTGGCTCAGTCGGGTACTCAAACTGCCAATCCCTCAACTTTTTATTGCACGAAGTGAATTAGTCCGACATTATACTGCAAATGTAATTTACTCTCACCTGGAAACTAATGAAATGTGAAATTTTGATGAAAGATTTTCCATCATCAACCAGTACTGTGTATTCTCTTTATCAGATGTCAAAAGCCTTTAAACCAAACTCAAACCTGTGACTTGGGTAAAAAACTAAGTATTGATAACATGATTGAAAGCTAAAAATGGTGTTTATACCAGAGTGACATCACAGTCCACAAACCCTCTTGTACAACAAACATCAAAACAGCGATCAAACTGATGAAATGCAATTTTACAAACTCAGAAATTAGCACAATCTTACTACAAATTAATCGTCTTCAGTCCAGTTTTAATCAGGGTCTGTCCCCGATTATGGGGGAGACCTGATCTACCTCACTCTTGCAGCAAATCACTCTCTCACCACCTCGCTCAATTAAGGGCATCCTCCTGTCTGCATACCTAAGTGCCCTTTTCTCATGTCGCAGCTCATTTTACTGTGATGTAGTCCATCTGTTCATTAATATTCAAACATGGGTGTGAAACATGCCAAAACTGCTTTTGTCCAAGTTCAAATTTGTAGTATGCATGGATGACTGGTTACTTCATCGTGGAGGTTCTGAATGACAAATGTCATCATGGAGCAAGAACTACAACACATTGGTCAAAATATTTTGACATGTTTTGCCAAACTAATCGTTGACAGTATATGAATGACCAATATACCATATGAAAGCAAAATAATTATAATATCATTCCATGTTTTTACCTTGAGAGAATTGGGATGGTATCTGGGTATCCTTTTCTTAACTCACATCGTACATCATCATTTTATATACTACATAGTTAAGCTGAACATAATAAGTTTGTATACCTGATGAGTTGATTGTAGGACCAGTGCAACTTTCTTGAACAACATATTTTGTTCTTCAGTAAATGTACAGTCCTAAGAAAGTATGAAAACAAAATGGACAAGAAAGAGAAAGAACAGAAAATTCATGATAAAACAGTGAGATAAGAACAATACATGACTCATTATATGTGACCGTAGCCTGATACACATTGTGGGGGAACTAGACCCAACATCCTCAACTGAACAACGGACATATGAAGAAGGAGAATCGTCCTAAATCTAAAAATTGTCAGAATTGAGATAAGTGGAAATACTGATAGCTGACACACTTGAATTTATAGGGATTATTCCAGTGTGACTACTGCCAGTTTCATGCTTTATTCAACAATCATCAGGACACTGTCAAGGAGTTGGAAGTTGAACATACAAGTGAGAGCATTAATACATATATGTAACAGTTACTACTGGAATCTTAGAGATACATTTGGACAACTGTAGTATAGGTATCGATAATTCATTTACGGCATAAATGATAAATGATTGAAAATTGATAATTATTAACAATGTATGCGTGTGGATTATCGTTGAATTATGAGAAAACAGTTTGTGTACGCCTAAATGACTTGAATACGATGGAAATGTTCACATAAGTAAAATAAAATCAGGGTCAAATCAAATTATTTTAGTATCATCGCCCCATTCCCCTGCTGTGCAGTTCGAGGCATCACCCCTGAATAAACGTCTGTGTATATCCCTTGCTCTCTGTTATCAGCCAATGACAATTTAGCTGTTTCGAGTAGCTCCTACGACCCATCACGTTAATTCCATCGACTGGACTTGGAACAAAGATGACTACAGAAATAGGAAAATATACCTATTTTTGACTGATATACAAGATGTAATTGGCGATGCCACAAGATGGCCTCGTTTGATAAGGAAACTATTTTTGCAAAAGAATTTGAAACATTGGAACCGTTGTTTAGTTTGCATACGTTAATGGCCTTCATCCCTCACTCTTTACGGACTGGGCCAATTTAATGAATCTATGCAGGAACAGAGCTACTGTATGCCATTTTGAAGCTTCATTTAAATCATTTGAAGCTGAGAAATTAAACAAGATCTGCACATGGAATGTGTCAAACAGACACTATGAGTACGTTAATGGAGACTCTCACTGCTACCGAACTTACAGAAGGGTTCCTGCATCTTTTACAAAAATAAATTCCATGACTTTTCCATGATAAATTTTAGAAATCCAGAACCTTTTTGGCCCAAAAAATCCATAAAAACGTATGTGATTAGTGTGAAAAGTATTTCCATTATAATCAATAATATGAAAAGAAGATCATTAAAAGGCAAAAAAAAAAAAAACATACAAATTTATGAAATTCCAGGACTTTTTTATGACTTTTTCATAATTATGCATTTTCCATGGACTTTTCCAGGCCTGGAAAAACATTTTCAAAATTCCATGACTTTTCTAGGTTTTCCATGACCACAGGAACCCTGTGGCAGCCCCCGAGCGATACTCATTTCAAATTTTTGTCAGTAGTGAGATGAATAAGGCGCTAATGCAGTTTCGCACTAGGTGTAGAGTTGACAAAATACACCGATTTTCTACTTTGCACAATTTTGATAAAAGATATGCGGCGGCGACCAAAGCACAGTTTGGTTTGGCCCCAAGTTGGCCAGTGCGATAATGCATCTGCACCGGGTTCTACCAAATTCAGATAGTATTATTGTACATAGTGATTGACCAGCCCCATATCGTGTTACCTCTGTCTTTGATATGGGAACATTGGTACTTGAGTAGTAATGTTACTTGTGCATGATTTCAGTTTTTTGAATAACAGATGCAGTTATTTCACTTGTGTATTTCTTAAAGTATTACTAGTAATTTGCAATATGTAAATGGATCACTTTAATGCAATATGCAAATTACTTACTTTTGATGCAATATATGCAAATTACTCACTTCGATGCAAAATGTAAATTATTTACTTTGAGTCAATTTAAATTACGTATTATAATGATTTACAAAATTTTTGGGGGGTCCACGTAGACAAAACCATAAGTGGTTTTAATTGTGGATTCCCGTTTCATCTGATGTATTTATGTATTCATATGAACAAGCCTGTTTTTATATGTATGTGCAAATCCTTTGTTTGTTTGATTTTACATGATTTTTTCCTTCATATTGTATTTGTTTTGTTTAAATGTATAATATTGGTAATTGTTCAGTTTTTATTGATGAAACAAATAAAGTTGAATTGCCTGTTTTTGTTGAAAGCAGATTACTCACTTTCGGGGCGAATATGCAAAGTAGTCACTTTTGAGCCAGTATGCAAATTAGTCACTTTCACCCCAACGCCTTTGGGTGTTGGAGTTACCTGCATATAAAATGTGCAATCGAAATTTCGTCTCCCATTAGGCCTATACCAACTCATTCGAAATGTGCTGGAGTAAGCAACTCCCCAATCCTACAACTGGGGATATTGAGCCCTGGAGGAATCCGGTAAACTTTTATTGGCTTCTTGACACCGACGATGCGATGTTATACCAATGGCTGGAGAGCCACCACCTCACCCCAGCCTCTGTAACATGCGAGATTTGCAATAAACCATGCAAACTGATTGAAAATGCAGCTCAGAAGGGGGAACGTGTGGCAATGTCGGGGCTTTAAACCTTGACAACACGAGAAAACGTACAGCCGCCACAAGTTTTCCATATTTGAAGGCAGCCACTTTGATGTCAGGAGATTCTGATTTTCATTGTTGAGTTTGTTCTCTGATTGTCATTGCACCGCTGTGCAATATCTTCTGGCATGGATTACAAAAAAACTTCCGTTGACTGGGGTAACTTCATGAGGGATATCTGCCGATTGTTTTAATTTATTTCATTCTATTTTATTTTAGTTTAGTTTAGTTTATTTCATTTCATTTCATTTTATTTTAATTTATTTATTTTTATTTTATTTTTATTTGTTAGCTGTTGTTACTTTAGATAAATCATAAAACATTATCTTGTATGGTATGAATATGTCATCTATATGTCCGTTCTGTTATATTTAACAATATTGTATTTTGATACTAAAGGTGGCAGCTTTATTTAAAGCTTTTTGCTTTTCTTGCTGTCTCCTCTATCTTATGTTTTTATACTTTGTATATTGTATGAATGTATTTTTTGTTAATTAATGATGGAAATAAATGAAATGAAGAAAAATATGTAAATGACTTGTACTACGACACAAAGGAAACTTTGAAAGGAGAAGTTGAAATCGACAAATCTTTGTTTTCTTGCTGTCGCTTCTATCTTATGTTTTTATACTTTGTATATTGTATATATGCATTTTTTTAAATTCATGATGGAAATAAATGAAATGAAGAAAAATTGTAAATGACTTGTACTAAGACAAAAAGGAAACTTTGAAAGGAGAAGTTGAAATCGACAAATCTTTGTTTGGACGTACATGTAAGTACCATCAGGGGGACTCGCGAGGCATTGAGATATGGATTTTGGGTATGGTCGAAATGGTGTCAAATCGGATCATTTTAAACCCAGTTGACAACAGAGATGAAGCAACCCTGATACTACTAATTCAATGCCATGTTGAAGAGGGAGCTATGGTGTATACAGACGGATGGAGAGCTCATAAGTGCTTGACGGATCAATCACACCGAAATAGACTGAAACAAAATTGATACCAATATTTGATTTAACAAATATTTATTTATGGGGGTATTTCCCCTTTTCTCAAAAATACAAACAACTTTCACAATCTTGCACAATGATCGTGACAAGTAAATAATTAACTTACAATGCTAAGGATACTGTAGTTCGAAATAATCGCGGCTCCAGTTGGATGTCCAAGTAGTAATCCGATCCACTATTCCAAATTATGATCACGATATTGATCCCAGATGTTGTAGGCTGAATAGCAAGATTTTCGGGGTAATCAAGTCAAACAGCATGATCAAGATGATCCCAATTAGTTAGAAGTCGCCCAATGGTATGAGTACGAATCCAATGGCGGAGTGTAGCAGGTATTCAATTGAATCGGTGTCGAGCATAACTTCACACACAGTCCCAATTGCAGCCACGATGATTGTAGTAATTCCAAAATTAATCCACAGGCTATCTCAGGTAATTAAACAGGCAGGTCCACACACAAAACTCTCCTATTTAACTCCACAGGTTGTTGTATCGTGCCAATGGTCACAATAACTCTAAATGCAGCGTTACTATAACACATGTGACTTGAGCTAAGACTGACAGAAACTCTGAACTCATGTCCAAAACAACTGATATTTATATCAAAACCCTCTTAGTCTAGAATCATCATTCATGCTTGTAAATATGACAAACATAACAAACACAATGACCTGTTATCTAGAATCTACTATTATCTAGACTATTCCATTCATAAACAACCTGGTTTACAACATTTAGCCTAAAGGTCACTGAACTCACTATATGTTCACAGGAAATGCCTCCTTTATCATGCCTAATTAGCTGACACCTGGGGACTTACATTTTTTCCTATGCTAAATTACATTTGGTCCAGACAGCTCTTCAACATTCCAGAAATAGTCTAGGCAGTAAAAAATTGTTCAATGTAGATTTCACCAGCACATAAACTGCATCTAATTAGTGGCTAGAGTAGCATGCTACAGTAGCCATGTAGATAAATAATCACAAATTTATAACAATAGCTCGATCGCTAAATTAATCAATGTTCATGCTATATCATTTATATCTTATGTAATGAGTGATCCATGTCTTACAAGCTTTTCTTTTTAGTGGAGTAGTCTTTTCCATCAGTTTCTCTTGTTAAGCCTATTAAGCATTGTTTCTTTACTATTCAATTTGTAATATACCTTGACTGTAATATACTTCATGAATTAGTTTGTATCATTTCTTACAAATTGGAAAAAAAAACATGTAAATGAATGCTTTACGAAATTGAATGCTTTGTAATATGTTTTACCTCTTGATTATTTGATGGAAATAAAGTCTCATTGAATTGAATTGAAATAACAGGGGTATGAGCACTTCCCGTGGAATACAAGTATGACTTCATACAAATATACACAAATGTAAACCACAGCAGAAACAAAAGTTGTACACACCAACACAACTGAAGGAAGTTGGAAGAATGCGAAAGATCATTTCCGTAGAATAAAAGAAACTAAGGTGACCAATTTCGAAGGTCACCTTTGCGAAATAATCTGGAGGAACCGAGTTGTCTGTGTGCGTGGCGATGTCATCGAAGCTTTCTTCAGACCGATTAACCCGTTGGAGACGATTTGATTTCGCTATAACACGCATTTTCCATAGACACCAACACGAGTTAACTCGTACTTAGTCTCCAACGGGTTAAGAAATACTACAATCTTGAGGGGAAACCAACCCTTGACGTTAATGTCCCACTCTTTGAATCGTGGTCGGCAAAGGCAGAAGACAAAATCAAACGAAATGAAGAAACTGAGACAGCACAACAGCCAGAAGAGGTTGAAGATTAATTAGGAGATTGATGGAGCAGCAAGAAGGGCTGAATGCTGTGAATCATGTCCCCGAACAGCCAATGCTGCAGGAGCGGTCGGCAAATGTCGAGACGCAGACCAGAGACAGAGATGCAGTGCGACCTCAACGTCAAGAACTGTATGACGCTCCAAGTACCAGCACTGCCACCACACCCACACACTCAGGAAAACCCAATGTAAAACGTCGACTAAGTTTGTCTTCTTATGAGACTCATACATTACGCCATGCGGTAAATTTCGTTCCTGTGGACCAAACGGGAAGACAATACCAAAAAAGATGACCCCAGCGTACACAACAAAGGACTTTGTGTACCAATGGTCTTCCGACAATGACTTGCAGAAAAAGCAATCATGTCTTTTGTTTTTAATCCATACACCGGAAAAGGACATGACCGGATTTTTGGTTTAAAGGTTGATTTCTCAAAGTAAACAAAACTTATGACTTTTCATCATTGTAATCCAATATAATGGAAATGAGAACCGGATTTTGTGTGTTTTTTGTGACCTGTGTTATGGTTTATTTGTAAACTTATTCTTATATATATTAGGTTCAATAACACAGTGTCACTCTCCGACATTAAAGAAAATATGAGACCTAACACCAAAAAAATATCCCAATAGCAGCACACTTCAATCTCCCCCATTACAATATCACACATACACAACTCACAGTGATTGGAACAGATACAACAACAAAAACCCCCGACATAATCCTCCAAAGAAACTCCTTTTGGATAATCAAACTGGAAACATTATCACACCTTGGTATCAATGCTTAAGAGTAAAGCACATTCCATTCCATCACAGTACCTCCCCTTTCCTGCGCCAATTTTCTTCTCCTTATTCAACTTACTCACTTCCATTCTAGATACGACATCAACCAGACCGTCCCTGACTACACCGGCTACTCGGTTTAAGTATGTTTTTTTTTTCTTTTCCATCTTTGTTTTTGTTATAACTATTTACTACTTGACTCGCCTATACCATGCATGCAAATTTAACTTGTTTTAGTACTCTGTTTTGAATTTGTATTTGTTTTTTTCAATTGTCTACTAGTATTCTACTTCAATGGTTTTATTTGTTTTGTTTATTTTCCAACTCACTAATTTGCATGACCTGTTCATTTCACTTTTGTATTTACATTTATATGCATGTTTGGGTTTTGTGTTGCATATTTTTACAGTAACCTGATGAAGGCCCATGGCCAAAAGCTTGATTACATACCCTGAAATTACAAGTTGATGTGTCTACATTCCTGAGTCTTAATTTCTTCCAAATACATTTATAAGAAATTGGAGCTTGTGTCTAAGTATTGACACTGGAATTGGCCACCAAGAAAAAAAACCACCCAAGTGACAAGCACCTGATTCAATGCACCACACAACAGTTAGTCAGTCAGCCTGAGGATCGTCCTACATGTAGACCGAGCATGTGAAACCGACGGTAGCTGACGCAACACAACAAAAAAATAATTAATATTGCATTTTCTCAATAATTACAAAACAAACAACTCTGAAGTTTTGATATGACACAAAAATAACTGTCTGCATTTCCCTTGTAAATTTTCACAGTCATAGCTTAACCAAGGTAATCTGTTCTGATATAGGTTGTAGTCTGCTAATTATCTTTGCTTTATCAAATCCCTTTTGTTCTTTTAATGTGATTGATCAGATCTCGAAGCCTTGCACAAAATAAATTACCACAACTTTGCATCGAAACGTGATATAAACATAAATTTGATATCACAATAAAGAATACATTTTTTTTAAGTTTTAGTTGAAAGTCATCACTTCAAACTTTCAATAAACTGCACTAATTAGTAATCATAATGTCTGACCTATGCAGCTTTTTCTTTTTCTCGTCCCCTTAATGTTTTTCTATTTACTTTTTCAAAGCACATAGAGACCTTGCCAAGGGTATTATGGGCTATATAAGAATGGTGATATTATCATTATCATCATTTTTACTTAAATCAATATCTCATTTCTTGAAATTTACATCAAGTTCCCCCATTAGGTAGAATGGGTCACACATATCTTTCAATGCAATCACATGCCACAAAAGTAGCACTGGTAAGTTTATATTGAACACATGGCAACCAAATCAATACCAAAATTACTATTAGTAAATAAAACAATAACAGAAGTAAAGCAGGAAAAAGTAAATAAAGTGTTATAAAACAAATGTATCACATTTTTACCTCCTTAGAGCACAGCTGGTCCAATTTCTGCTTGAGTTCTGGGATGGCCTGGTACTGAGGTAAAAAACAAACCCAGAATGGCAATTTTTAATGAGCAGAATATTCCACATACTAAGAATCTTGTTGTTGGATTGGTCAAGAGTTATCCCATGATAAATCATAGTTTTGCTCATCGATCACCTAAGGAAAATACAAATGTTTGTTACACTTGATGGTGATAGTACTTTTGTATTTGCTGATCTCTTTAGTCCATAGAGCCCAACACATTATCAATACTTTTGGGTACACACAAAATGAAAGTGTGTTGCATTCTATGAATTCAGTCTGTCAATTGCTTATAGATAGTGGCAATTACAAATTCACTTTACGTCATTGCTTTGTATATCGTAGCCAGCTATGTCTACCTGCTTGCAAGAATCAAGTTGGTCCCTCACTCCCGTTCCCCTGGCTGTCTAGCTAGGGACAGTGGTTGCGCCTAATATGATGACTTATTATACCCACTACAACAAGTCATTCCCACCCACACAGGGCGTTGTTCCTTGAAAGTCTACAAGGAATGAACTACAACAGGTAGGAAGTAAATATCCTTTCTTTCTATACTGTCTGCAATAGGTTACAGATGTGGAATATAAATGAAGTAATCACCTTTTGGTTTCAGGTGATAGGACAAACTATCACTTCCTCAGCGAGGATTTTTCCTTACCTTTGCTTCAGAAAGATAGCTACATCCAAATTGCCTCAAAAGTGATAGTTTGTACCATGACCTTCACCAACATTGATCACTTCCCAAATATTATGTTACTGCATATATTCAGGAGCAATTAAACAGTAATTTCAGTGAAAAATGTTTCGCATGTTAAGGGAAGTTTGATCACTGTATAATTAGTACACTGCTGAGTCAATGACTGTG
>JZLH01S0142319.1:10829-29216 GCA_001188425.1 Eucidaris tribuloides | reverse complement strand
TTACAGTATATTCTCTACTGCTTATTTCTGCATTGTGGAAAACACATACACAAGTTGATGTGAGCTGTAAGTCTAGCAGAGACCACAGCATCAGAAAAATCTTACCGTGAGTTGTTCTTGAAGTGAGTTGAATTCACTAGGAGTTGTTTGATCTGAGATGTTGTCAGTGTTTGTGACCTACAAAAAGAGGTGTATTCAAATAAAAGAACAGGGATCAAGTAACAGTCATATTAACAACAGTGCTGACAGCAACACACCTACCAAAATAAATATATAACTGAATAAATAAATAAATAAATAAATAAATAAATAAATAAATAATAAATATGTCTGCCAATACTCAGTTTACCAGATGGAGGATTCTGCTTTGCCATAATCTCTAATTTTATTTTCTCGTGACCTCCTCATGAAATTAACTTCCAATGTTTAATCACATAAATCACATGGTTTTGAGAACCAGTCATATCATCTGCAAATAAGAAATATAAAGAACAAGGACAACGCAAAGCTTAGCATCCCCTCGCCAGGTACAAATAGCATACATATGCATATTTAATGAAGTGTGAACTTTGCCCTTTGGCATACATACTTGATGATCAAAATCTAACATTACTAAAGTCATCACATGGAAAATGTAATTAGATTTGACCTTTGACATTTGGCATAAATGTACATAATCCAAACTCAAGTTGTATTTTGATACTATTTTTGACAAGGTTCAAGATTCAAAGTTCAAGAGGGCTGAATTTCCTCTCATTTTTTGCAGAATTTAATTAGCTATAAGCTTATTATAATTGTAGAGTTACGCAAAAAAACTACCCCCACCCCTAAATTTTGAAAGGTGTGTAAAAAAAATCAGGACATTTCTCAAAAAAATTATTTGGGGAAAACCAATGAAGCTACACTACAGGCCTGATGATCTAATCAATTATACCCCTTATATTTCCCTATAAGTGATTAGATTTCTGATATGGTAGCATACATACTTTTTTCAAAATAATTCTTTTAGAATTGATTTTACCCATTTTCAACCCAAATATGAATACACAGTAGACCATTTCATAACATATTCAAATTTATGGATGTTTTCTCTTCTGAAACCTAGTGCAGAGTCATTTTTCTCACCTATTTTTATGGCTACATATTCAATATAAAAAATGCATATTTCATACATTAGTTTTTGCTATCTCTGGCAAGCCTCCAGCAGCTGCTAGGTTGTTAAGAGCAACCTTTGTCAGAATAGTATGTATAGAATTTGCATTAATATTAAACAGTTTATGGGCAAAGCTACATATGTCCTAGTCTGGCTCCCAGACATTTAGATTAACCTGTAATAAGAAACCTATTTTTTCGGTCAACTGCTTTGACTAAAACAAGAGTCTGGATTTTTAAAGACAAAGTGAATGTCTGTGGAGGTAAAAAAGTAAGAGAGTGAGTGTACACTGGAGGTAAAAAAGTTGCATGATCTGGAACCGAGACTACATATGCCCAGAAGCTACTTCAAATTTATTGAGCTATGACCTTTGACCTTTGAGGTACACCCTCCGAAATCGAACTTGGGCTGTATTTTGATATCATGTACCTTCATACCACAGCTCATCAAAATCCGTCAGATATTAGTAAAGTAATCGAACGGAAACCAGTTTTTGCATTTAATGAGCTATGACTTTGACCTTTGGTCTATACACTTCAAAATCGAACTTTGGCTTTATTTTGATGTCATGTACCTCCATACCAAATCTCATCAAAATCCGTCAAACTTTAGCAAAGTTATCGAATGGAAACCAGTTTTCGCATTTAATGAGCCATGACCTTTGACCTTTACACTCCAAAATCGAACTTGGACTGTATTTTGATATCATGTACCTTCATACTGAATCTCATGAAAATCCATCAAACATTATTATTAAGTTATAAAACGGAAACCAGTGTTTTGAACGGATGGATAGAGGGACAGACAGCGGCGTTTATAAATCCCCCTCCGACTTTGTCTGGCGAGGGGATAATAACAATTAGTGAACTACTCAATCAAACAAGCAAACCTCGAGTTGAGTTCATTTCCATGGATCATAAACACTGAAATTAGAACAGTATGAAAAAACAAGTAAAATCTAACAGCTGGGCAGTCAGTGGGTATGCCTCCACCTTCCCTAGCTAATTTGGCCCCCATCCAAAGCCAGGTTGCGATACTTCATAAAGTTTCCTTACTTCTTTCTTGTTCCCTACAGTACTGTCTTCATTACAACCAGAAATGACCTTTGACCTTTCACCTATATGACCCCAAAAGTCAACAGTAAATTTGTCTAGATGCCAAAGTATATTGCCCAAGTTTCATGAAAATCTATTATTTCATTTTTCAAGTATTGAATTAAACAAAATGAAATGCCACACACCAAGTGGACTGTGTATATAATGTGATACTCATAGCATATTGAATAAATATTATGTACAGTGACACTTGATCTTTATCCTTTAACCTCTTGACCTCATATTTTGATCCTTCTATCTGTCTATGGTGATACATACTTCAGCCACGTTTCATGAAATTCCACTGATCTATTTTCCTGATATTGAAATAGAGTATTTCATACAGACGTACATGGATGGACAAACCCAAAAACATAACCACTATGGTATAAATATCTACTAATAACTGTAAAAGTAAAAGTAGTACTAGCAGCAGTAGTAGTAGTAGTAGTAGTAGTAGTAGTAGTAGTAGTAGTAGTAGTAGTAGTAGTAGTAGAAGTAGTAGTAGTAGTAGTAGTAGTAGTAATAGTAGTAAGTAGTAGTAGAAGTATAAGTAGCAGTACAAGCTGTCATTGTTCTTATTGTTATTATCATACAATACTACTAATTATTATTGTTATTATTACAATATTATTAAAATGTCCACATCTACTAATAACCTTGACCTATCACAGGTCCTGTGTTTAAGACATTTCAGTAAGGAATTGATCAAACTATAGTAACAATATCTTCCAGTGAATATTCATTGCATTTACCTGAGAAATATAAGTAATGCCTGTTGGTGATGATGATGATGTTTGTGATGAGATGGGTTTCACTTCCTCCCTATCTCCTACTCCTCTTCCTTCTCCTCCTGCCTCGTCTCCGCCTCTCACTTCTTCCAATTCCAGAATCCTGAACTCTAAGAGTTCATTCTGCTCTTCAGCTTTTTGCAGCGACCATTCCAACCTTGATCTGGTCTCTTCAATCTCCAATATCTGAAAGGAAAAGAACGGAAAATATTCACCAAACAGAATTAAAGATGGGTACTCCTTACTGACATTACAGGTAGAAAATGACATTTTTGGACAAAGTTAATTGATCTTTGACCTGTGATCCCTGTGACTACATGAACTATATGTGACTGGATCCAGCAAAACCTGGCACTTGGAGGTAACATTCAAACTTGAGATTTTTATACCAATGAAAAGATCTGTTCATAAGCTTTTAAAAATTTGGTGACTATTGTATTTCATATTTATCGGATGATATATGGCAGAGCTATGATAATTTTACATTTTGTTGAAGCGTCATAAACAAATCGGACAAAGGGGGTTTGCAAGTTGACTAACGCATTAACGACCACATTAATTTGTTTTTATAAAATCATTAATATCTTTATTTTGACTACATATTTTGAGTTAATTTTTATTGGCAGATGGATGAGGAATAATTCTTCTTTCCAGAAATGTGACAATGTCAATTTAACCCCCCAGAGACCCATTTTCAACTTTTTGGGGCTGTTTTTTCCACAATGTAAATTGCAGACAAATGTTGGGTTATGCTAGATCGGGTCACATATGTTAACTGCTTGCAGACCTTTTCACTAAATAAAGTTGATAATGTGCCATCCTAACTGATACTATACAGAGACAAGGCAATAGCAAGATTGTGTCTCGCCCACCCGTGACTAAATATCACAAAGATAAATTTCCCTAAGTACATCCCTAACCCAAGTTTGACCTAAAATGACCTTTGACCTTACCATGTGACCTTTGATGGCACGATAACAAGAATGTACCCCTTATGCATCTATCACCCAAATTTGGTTGATATTGCAGCAACATCTGCAAAGTTATGTGTCATAAGACAATCTTGCACATACACGTTTGAACTAAAATGACCTTTGACCTTAACATGTGACTTCCAACAGCACTGTACCATGTAGGTCCACCAAGTGCATCAACAACCCAAGTTTACTTAAAAAGGGAGTGACGTTGCAAAGTTATTTATGTGCATCTATCACCCAAGATTGGTTGCCATTGGACAAACGGTTACCAAGTTATGTGTCCTGAGAGAGTCTTGTAGGTAAACTTTAACATTGACCTCAAATTGACCTTTCACCTCACCATGTGACCTCAAACAGCACCACAACGTGCGGGTACCCCATGTGCATCTTTCACCCAAGTTTGGTTGCCATTGGACCTACAGTTGCCAAGTTATGTCTCATGAGAGATTCGGACGGACAGATGGACGGACGGACGCCATTTGGATCCCTTAGTCTCGCCGTCACCTCCGGTGGGCGAGACAATAATGGTATTTTGGGAACAAATTTCATTGACCTACGGCCCTTGATGAATTTGGCCCCAATATCTAACCTTTTCATCCTTGACCAATGTTTCATTCTTGGTCCAGGTTTCATTAGGATCCCTCCAGCAGTACTTCAGTAATCTTGTTGACAATAAAGGGCAGAAGCACAGATGCACGAATGCAAGGAAAACAAAAAAAATGTGCTTCCTCCTTCCTTTGGGGCAAAGGCATTAGAGAACTGCAACAGTGATGGATCATCATACTTCAAGAAAATATTTTCATCAGAGCAAGTACAGAAAAAAAAATGCTCACCTTTTTCTTGAGAAGGGTCATCTGTTCATCATAGAACTCTCGTTCCTTCATCCACACAGCCTCAGGGGAGAAGACTGGACTTGAAGTCTAAAGGGTAGATGAAAATTTGGAACAAAATCTTAAAAGGCAGGGAACCTCTTTTGCACCCTTCCAGCATCCCAACAAAACTGCACTCGTGCCCTTAGGCTATTTATGAAGGACATGTCTGTGAAAACTGAAGATCAGTACATACCTAGAATTTGGAAAATGCGCAAAAGATTAACAGTCAGTTAGACCGATGAAGGTCCATGGTTAGAATCCGTGTGAAACTCACTGAGTCACTTTAGTAACATTATTTTAGTGTTTATCAGTGTGTGAATACTAATCTGCATGACACTAATGCATACAATTTATCATGTTCAGGAATGCATGTGATACATATTTGTAAACTTTAAATAAATTTCTCACATCATACTTGTAATCTAGTAGAATTTTTGTTTCTACTTGACAAAGTAGAATTAAAGGTATTGGCTAACATTTGCAACAGTTAAAAAAAATGTGAGCTACATGATTCCCCAGGCTACCAGTGTCTTTGATGAGGTCTAAAAATGGCGCCCTGAAAAAATTGTATTTCAAAATGATTATTTAGTGCTTAAAAAAAGTAAAAATCGTAAGTTGACCAGATTCATTTGCACATTTCCTCCCAGAGACTTAATAATAATAATAATAATAACAATGTTTTTATATAGCGCATATAACCGTGCTCTCTATGCGCTTTACAGAAACGAAAATCATAAATGCATACTGAAATATATAATTATTATTGACATTAATATATACAAGATGATTACATTATTAACTAAACATAAATAAAGAAATTTATAATAAATTATTAACATTAATACATTTATATACAAAACAATTACATTATTCAATTAGTTATTCTACTGAACATATATTAGACAACTAATAATTAATGTATACAAGATAATTACGTTATTAACTAAACATAAATAAATATATAATAAAATATTAACATTAATACATGTATATACAAAATAATTACATTATTCAATTAATTATTGTACTGAATATATATTAGACAACTACACATAATTAGAAACTAGCCCCGAGTATTAATTGTTTATTCATGCATAACTTGCCATTGGCAGTGTAACTTTCCAAACTTTTGTATTCTAGGGTGCTTATTTGTCCATTTGAACACTATTATGTAGCTCAGATATCAAAGTTTGACAATTTTTTAAATTGAAGCTCCACAATGTTAGCCTATCACTTTAATTCAAATTCAAGTCTAACAGTCACTGTAATTCCACTACAACAAAGTCTTTAGCTCCTATAGTTTGCTAACAGTTCTTAGATGGTATTTTCTTCTGTATACCAGGAGTGCATTTACACAATGTTAATTTTTCAGCTGTGCAAAGATGTTTTGACTTTAAATTAGGAACTTGGAATGTACCTTGTGAACATAGCACGGAAATCGGATGTTAAACTTGATTGATTTTGATTCTGATAATATTAGCAATGATGATTTAAATCAGGAAAATGCAAAATATGTCTATATATAATTTTTGGTTAAAATGTTTTGTTGTCTTTGATTTGTTATCAGTTTTCTAGTTTCATTACAGTTCAAAAATTTACACTTAACACATTAATAACATTTCTGATAGTTCTATGTTATCAGTGTGTATATGCATGACATTTAGATACATGTAATAACTTTTGGCAGGTTTAAGATTGTGCACTTACCTGAACAAACCTCTTTTTTTTGGGGGGGGGGAGGGGGAGGCTATTTATCATGTACGAAATTTACCTGAAATCTAATATTTCTTGAAACAGATTTCTTAATAATTACAAGAAGCTTAAATACACATAGATATAGATGTAATGGAGTAGAAGTTTTGTCTGCTATACTGTACTTATAGCATACCTCACAACATTAAATAGTTGAGATACTGTGTACCTCATAAAATTCATAAAATATCTGTTACCAAATAGTTTTATGGTTCTTGTTTCTCAAGTATTTAACCAAATTTATGCCGATATTGGTGAAAATTATACCTCAACGCGTCCTCCATCAAAATCAGATGCATTCGTAGATGTGACAGACGCATCAAGTGAAGCAGGAGTGGTCGTACGGAAGACATCATCCAGAATGACATCATCCTCACTCAATGACACGAAGTCTGGAGCCACACCCCCTTCTAGATGATTGACAGGTGTTTGTGTCCCAGGGGTAGATATCTGTTTCCTATCCTGAATATTTAAAATTACATTCAAAATAATTTTTTTACTCTTAGTGTGTGTGTGTGTGTGTTTTTTTACAATTATAGTTTATGGGGTAAATGTATCAAATTCTTCATCTTTTTTGTGTGAGAATTATGGTTGGATGAACTCTATTTTAACAGGGGGGTCACTGGCGATGTGTCATGTATTAACTCTATGGGAATTACACATTTCCAGAGGAAATGGGTTAATAGATTAAAATTCATGTCAATCAAAGCAATTTGCAAGTTTAAAATTTGTTGGTGAAACATTTATTTCAAAATAAACTGCCTTCTGTATTCAAACCTTTCAGTTAGACACCATGTCCAAGTCAAACCACCTTTGTGAGTACAGACCAAAAATGTGTGTGAAATACAGTCCGACCTCAAGTTATCCAGCCACGTTGAATGGCAGTCACCCAGATAAATGATATGGCCAGATAAGAAAGATAATGTTCAAATACAATACTTTGTAGCAATATCGGAAAGGGGGGGGGTGGGGGAAGGGGGGAGGTGGTAATACACATGTCAGTAGCTATTGCAGTATTACAAACCATAGACCATGCACAAATTGCAAGATGGCCCACACAAGTGACACTTTATTTGTGCAGGCATTACACTGCCGGAAAATTGAGCAAAGATGGATAAAGATAAAGGAAATGTTTAATTTCGACTCTGACCATATAAATGCCATTTGTGAGGGTATTTTAAGCCATTATGTGACCTCCTGTAGGCATCGTACTTGCTCCAGCTGTTGATTGGCTGAGTTCATCAAGTTCAGCAGAGCCAGTTTTGCATGAAATTGAAACTTTCATATTCATATGGCCATCTTGTGACAATTTCGGGACAGTATGACGCCACCTTTATTGTTCCCCTGATACCCCGCAGGTGTTGTGTTTATGATAACACTCTGATAACAGTACTGAATTACTGGCAGTGACTGGTAATTCCATGTCTGGATAATAGTGAGATCCGGGGAAAGTAATGGCCGTATAACCAAGGTCCGACTGTAATCTTTTCAACAAACATACCTGGGCAGCTTGTTTCAGTTCTACAATCTCCTGAAATTGCTCTTCAAGCTTCTTCTTCAAGTTCTGTACTTCACTTGCTTCTGATGCCCCCCTGGCTGGAGTGACTCCCCGGCCCCTTCCTCGTCCCGATCCGGGGGTGTGTTTACCAGATCTGTCTGCAGCAGGCGTGGGAATTTTAGATTTGGCACTCTTCTGCGAAATTATTGATGTTTTGAAAGGAGAGGAAGAGAAAGAAATACTAAGAAGTTACCTGAAATTAAATGACAAGACTGAATTTCTTGTGTTTGGATCTAGACAAGAGCTTGCAAAGTTTGAAGTCCATCCAATCCACATCAGCAGTACATACATCTCTCCAGTTGAAAAAGCCAGAGATCTTGGAGTTATCCAAGACACAAACATGACGATGAAATCCCAAGTATTTAACTGTGTGAAACTTCCTTACCATAGCCTCCGTAATCTTCAAGCAATACGCAAATATCTTACACAAACAACTGCTGAGCAGCTCGTTCATGCATTTGTGACATCACGAATTGACTGTTGCAACTTGTTGCTTTATGGTCTCCCGAAGTGTCAACTGCAGAAGATCCAACGGGTCCAGAATGCTGCTGCCCGCTTGGTCATGAATGCAAGGAAACATTGTCACATCACACCAATCTTGAAAAGTCTACACTGGTTGCCAGTTGAAAAGCAGATACAATATAAGAGCCTTCTAAATCACTTTCCGAGCTTTAAACTTCTCTTCCCCACAGTACATCAACTCTCTCCTGAAAATCCACAAACCATTACGTTCTGGCTTGCGTTCGTCCAGTCACCTTTCCTTGGTTGTCCCCAAATTAAATCGAACATGGGGTGATAGAATATTTGCAACAGCAGCTCCTCGTCTGTGGAATGGACTTCCCTAATCAATTCAATTGGCTGAGACCGTCGACAGATTTAAGAATGATCTAAAGACATATCTGATGAAAGACTTATTTTAACCAAGAAGGACACTTACTGTGAGCGCCTTGAGCATCCTATGGATGGACATGTTTGTGCATTATAAATATCTATATTATTATTATTAAGATTTAAGAACCCAGATTAATTTGTCAAAAAGCAAAATCAGGAGGACATTCACTCTTTCAGGAGGAACTGTCAAGTTTTGGGTTGTCATGTCCTGAAAGTTTTGTGCACAAATTCTTTAAAATAGTGCAATAATACTTCCTTATTTTAATTACTGTAATATTATATGGGCCAATTCAGTCGATTACCAAATGACTAGATTATTTCGTTTACAAAAGAAGGCTGTCAGAGTTATTTCCAACTCTCATTTTACTGCCCATACCCGGCCAATTTTCTCCAAACTTAAAACACTTTATATATGATTTAAATATTTATAATATTACTGTTTTGATATTTCTGTGCTCGAAGAATCTTATACCACGTCGTATTGCTTCTAATTTCATTTTGAATATGGAAGTCCATAATTACAATACACGGTCTTCCTCAAATTACCACATTCCTCAAATAAGAACAATGGTTTCCAAAATTCCTTATTCTATAAAGGTCCTTTGATTTGGAATACTCTCCTTGATAATGTTAAAAATAGCCCAACACTTAACACATTAAAAAAAAGATGTAAAATGTTGTTATTAGATAAGTACTCTGTAAATGAATAATTCAATCAGGCTCTACACGTAAGGGGGTGGGGGTGGGGGTTGTCTGTACATCCTGCAATCATAGGTTAATTTTTAATTTAATGTTGTTAATGCTTAAGTGCCTTTATATGTATGTTTTGTAATTTTGTGTGTACATGAATGTCTGTGTGTGTGAACATCATGCACATGAATTGTATGTTTCACAGGGGTCAACATTAATAAGGCTTCTAGCTCTTTCTGACTCCCCATTTTTCATTTACGTAAGATGTATTTTACTGTGTATGTGTATATTTTGTCAAATGTTTTTATGAGGAATGAAATAAACTGAAATTGAATTGAATTGAATTGAAAATCTAATTCAAAGAAAGAAATTTTGTGTAGCAGATTAATTTAACCAGTGGGCTACAGGAACTGGATGTGCCCTCTAAATACGATTTTCAGAATCTTGTAGGCAACAGGTTGATTATGTGTGTGCGTGTGCACCTATATGCAGACAAACAGGCACATGTAGGCAACACTAATAACTCGTTAGAGACTAAGTACAAGATATCTCGTGTTGGACTCTATGGAAAATACATGTTATACCAAAATAAAACCATCTCCAATGGGATAAGACCATTTCTTTTCCAATCTTTTTTTCTGAAATCATTTTCTCAAATTCCTTGCCTTTCCTTTTTCATTTACTGGCTTTATATTCACATGTCAACAAATTATATGCCATTTCCAATCTTAATTGTATGCATTTCTTCTGTAAAGTTGGTATGGTTGAAAAGTAGTGTTGGAGCAATTTATGAATAGGTTGGCCAAAATATATACTCTCCATATACTCACAAGTTTTTGGTTTTCTGCTACCAGGGTCTTGCATCTTGAATCCAACTTTCTGTTTGCAGTCTCTAGCTCTTTTAATTTCTTCTGTAGTTGTGTGTCGCTGTCTTTGGTCTTTGGGAGTGGTATTGCACTACGAGGAAGAGGACTGACCCTCAACTTTTTCTCCTTAAAAACAAAGAATGAGATTATACAGTTACTTCCATCTAACTTCTTAGAAGATTACTATCAAATGCATCACTATTGGTGAATGAAGTGGAAGGAGAAGGAAAAGGAAAAGAGGAAGAAGAAGTGGAAGAGGAAGTGGAAGAGGAAGAGGAAAAAAAGAAGGGGAGAAGGAGGAGAAGGAGCGGGAGAAGAAGAAAAGAAGAAGAGAGAGAGGAGGAGGAGATGTGGATAAAATGATGATGGTGATGATGATGATGATGATGATGATGATGATGATGACGACTAAATAGAAGATTATAGATGATGTATTAAGGACTAACCCCTGAGTGTAGCCATGGGTCCTACTTCAAAATGTTGTACAGAAAAAAGTGAGTTAATTTAATTTTTTGGCTAAATTTCAAAATTTTGTGAAAAAGTTGTGGGTTCCTAATAAAGCTTTACTATTACAACTAGAGCAGTTGACATGCGCGCAGCTCCGATGGTTATGCCTCGGCCAGTCCGCAGTCCCATTCCAGAGCTGTGATGATAATTTTGAAAACTTCAAAGGTTACTATTGTAGCAAACCAATTATGAATAAGGCATAAGCCCATGGCTGACCTGACCAGTTACAGTAAATTCCAATTCAAGCAGTTCTTAAAATTATTGCGACAAATGAGCTCAATTCGGACAGGAGGCCTGTGACCTTTGACTCTACCTTTCAACTCCAAAAATTAATCGAGAGTAAATTGGTTGCCTTATACAAGATATTCCCCAATTACATCAAAGATCGGAAAGATCATACTCAAGTATCACAGTCTGAGCCCAAAATCAGACATATTTAAGGCCCGGCGTGCACCTTTGACCTTTTGAGCTCCAAATCAATCACTTTGATGGTGCCTGCATAAATACATTCACTTACCCAATATAACATAAAAATTGACAGGCGTTTGCAATTCATGGTAACGAGCCAAATCAGACATATTTAGGCTCCTGTGACTTTGACCTTTCAGCTCCAAAAATCTAATCAGTTTATTGTGCCTATAATTAAATACTTCACCAAGTTTCTATCAACAATCGACCAGTCGCTCTCAAGTATATCGCCATTAACGAGCCAAAATCAGACATATTTAAGGCCCGGCCACTGTGACTTGGACCTTTGACTTTGAGCTCCAAAAATCTTTAATCAGTTCATTGCGTTGGCTCATAGTACATACTTGTTCTAGTTACATCAAAATGCCGATCGGGTTTCAATTTATCGGTAACGAGCCCAAAATCAGATATTTAAGCCCAGTGACCTTTACCTATTTGAACCTTTCAGCCCAAAATCTAATCAGTCATTGGTGCCGCCTCATTAAATACATACTCACCAAATTATCATCACAATGGCCGACAAGCCACTCAAGTTATCGCCCCGTAACGAGCCAAATCAGACATAATTTAAGCTGCCCAGTGAGCCTTTGACCTTGACCTCCAAAATCTAATCAGTTCATTGGTGGCTCATAGTACATACGTGGTCCTAGTTACATCAAAATCCGATCGGGGGTTCTCAAGTTATCGCGGTAACGAGCCCAAATCAGACATATTTAAGGCCCAGTGACCTTTGACCTTTGACCTTTCAGACCCCAAAATCTAATCAGTTCATTGGTGCCTCATAATACATTACTTCACCAAAGTTACATACACAATCCGGACCAGCCACTCTCAAGTTATCGGCGGTAACGAGCCCGAAAATCAGACATATTTAAGGCCCAGTGACCTTTGACCTTTGAGCTCCAAAATCTAATCAGTTCATTGGTGGCTCATAGTGCACACTTGGTCCTAGTTACATCAAAATCCGATCGGGGGTTCTCAAGTTATCGCGGTAACGAGATCCGGTAACGGACGGACGGACGGACAACCCGAAACATGATGCCTCCGGCAACTTCGTTGCGGAGGCATAAAAAAAACCCTCGAAAACATAAAATCATTCACAAAATGAAGCACATTTTTGATTTTGAATAATTTAGCATTAATTGGTTTAACTAATATGTTTTCAATTCTAGGTAGAAGTTTTAAATCTCCCACAAACATGTCAAATAATGCAAAATAACATCAAAATCAGTTTAAGAATGATGAAGAAGAAGCACTTGAAACTGTGCATGGATGCTAGATGCTGAATGCCACAAAATTGAAATTATGTATTAAAACAAAAACCTATCTTGAAGAAAACATGTATTTTTTCTTATCACACATAGTGTATTTTGACTTGAAACACACAAATAAACTTACCAAATCAGCTTTCTCCAATGCCAATCTCTTGTTCTGTTCTTCAAGTCTTGATATTTTAGACATCAGTTCACTATTTCTTTGAGATGGTTGATCTTCTTTGGTTGTATCCTGAAATATAAAATATCATTTTTTTTTTTACTTTGAGTAAAAAGCTAAATCCAAAGTATTCTCTGGTACTTTGTACCAGGGGATACAATTGTTAAATGGTAATGAGCTCAAATCAGACATGTATGAGCAGGGCTGGATCTTGACCTTTTTTTTTAGTACTAGCCAGACGGGCAGTAGTCTGGCTTCCAGACATAAGAACTTATCATATATACTAGAGATATTACTATCATCAATTAAATGTCTTGAACTAAGACAAACATGGTCTATGGTATGATCCCGTTCTTACTAAGGCAGAGCATGGGCAGAGTGAAGGCAGAAACTAGAAATTTGGTGTGTCCATAGGACACGGATGCCTCCGCTTAACGTGATCAGTAAGCATTTCTTATTGAGTAATCATGTTGAAAGCAATCTGCATGAGCTGTGACCTTTGACCCTTGACCTGCAGACTCTGAATTCAAACTTGACCTGTATGTTAGTAGTTCTACCTACACACCAAAAATTTTTAAAATCCGTCAAATATTTTTTAAATTATTGTGCGGAAACAAATTCGTATATATAATGAGCTGTGACCTTTGACCTTTGGACTCCAAATTCGAACTTGACCTGTATTTTGGTATGATCTACCTACATACCAATTTTTTTTAAATTTGTCAAATAATTTTAAGTCATTGTGCGGAAACCAATTCGCATATATAATGAGCTGTGACCTTTGACCTGCGGACTCCAAATTCGAACTTGACCTGTATTTAAGTATGATCTACCTACACACCAATTTTTTTTTAAATTTGTCAAATATTTTTAAAGTCATTGTGCGGAAACCAATTCGCATATATAATGAGCTGTGACCTTTGACCTTTGACCTGCGGACTCCAAATTCTAACTGGACCTGTATTTTAGTATGATATACCTATACACCAAAAATTTTCAAAATCCATCAAATATTTTTTCAGTTATCGTGCGGAAACGAATTAAGGGGACAGACGGAAGGACGGACGGACGGACGGACGGACAGACGGACAGAAGGACGGACGGACGGACAGGTGCAACGCTAAATGCCCCCTTAAGACTTCGTCGGCGGGGGCATAAAAAGTCAGAGAATGAGTGAACTAGTACTCTGGGGGTAGGAAAAGTTGCATGGTCTGAAACCAAGACTAGTTGGGCAGGTAACATTGAAAAATTACCTGCCCAAATACAACAAAGACTCAACATCTACAAAGATTTTATCCACCAGCCAGTAAGGTAAGTTTTTCTTTTCACCCTCCCCATGCCAAAATCACCCGCCCCATGCCAAAATCACCCGCCATGGGCAGATGGGTGGGTACTAATGTCCCCAGGGCAGGAAATAAAATTTTATTATTTGGCACTAGTTTCAAGCCCAGTTTAGTAATTTTAGTATGTTATACATTGAACCCTATGAGGTAAATTGAGGGTTGGGGGGGCTATTTTGTTAATTTGGGGGCTAAATCGCCTGTCGCCCCAGTGTATTTCCTACGCTGAATGTCCAGTTCTGTGACCTTTGACCTTTCAACTGAAACATCTAATCAGTTCATTGGTACACCATAGTACATTCTTGATCCCAGTTTCATCCAAAAACGATCAATGATTTTAAAGCTGTCATGGTATTGAGAATGAGTAATGGATGGACGCAAGCACACACGGATACTATCCGTTTGTTGGACAGTCCAAAAGCATAATGCCTCTGGCACCTTTGGTGCGGAGACATAAAAAAATAAAATAATAATAAGTAAACAAATAAATGACTACAATTATAAATAAACAAACAAACAAATAAATAAATGAATGAATGAATAAGTAAATAAATAAATAAAAACAAACAAACAAGTAAGTAAGTAAGTAAGTAAGTAAGTACGTAAGTCAGTCAGTCAGTCAGTAAGAAAGTAAATAAGTAAGTAAAATAAATAAATAAACAAACAAATAAATGAATAAATAAATAAATAAATAAATAAAATTTTGTTGTTCCCCCGTTTCTCAACCTCGTGGTTTCTTTGTGCCCTGCAATGACAACAGTAATTTGGTGCTAGGCTAGAATGAGGCTTGTGATTCAAGACGCAAGATGGTACTACACATAAATTCACTCAACTGGCCCAACGACCAAAATCTGAACAACATTGCAAAATTAGCGTTGCCCATCACCAAATCGGAGCTAGCTCAGTGGTTAGATAGCTAGTCTCCATATCCCAAGATCCTTGGCTCGAAACTTGCTGGAGGCAAGTCTTTCAAAACTCTTACCTTTTTTGATTAGAATGGGGAAACTAAGAAAATCAAGACACTGGTAAGAAAAAAACAAGAACTCCAGTGCGAATTACATTCCTCAAACCAGCCTTTATGTTACCACTTACACCACTCCTACTGACTTCTGACAAGATCCCAGTCTGATCAAGTGAGGACTCGCTCCCTTTGCTGAGACTCCTCCTCTCCCAGGTTTCGGTCATCTTGGCCAGGTTGAGTTCGTGTCCCAGGCTCTCCTTCTCGGCCTGGAGTTTGAGGGCGTGGCCGGCTTGCTGGCCCAGCTCCTTCTCCATCTCCCCGATCACCCGGTCCTTGGCTTTGAGTTCATCAACCTGGTGGGCAGGGGAAAAGATGGAGTTTGGGTTAAAGGTTAATGACATGATTGGGAACACTTGAAAATGCGTCAAGAACCAAAAGAGTTGAAATATATACCAACTTTACATCAGCCGTAGGGTATCTTCCAAGCTGGAAGGATTTGTCTTTACTTTGTATACTTAGGGAGAATCAAGCACGGACATACCAGTATTTTATTTATCTTGAGCTCCGAAATAAATAAATCCCATAGAAAGCTACACAACAGATTTGCCTGCCACAAGAGATATTGACATTAGTTCTTTTAGAATGAGTCAACGTCTGACCACAAGATTTTCACAGCGGAATTCTTGCATAGTTTACTTGATTCTAGAATAGTTTCAACCCAGGTTGAGGACTACACCCAATCATGCTTTTTACCTTTAAAGATAAATTGGAGTACTGGTTGATGATGGAAAATCCTTCATCAGAGTTCCCCATTCTGTTGGTTTACAGATGAAAGTATATTTACATGTACATAATTTGCACTACAATACGGGAATATAGTTCACTTCAAATTAAAAATAGTTGCAGAATCGTCAGTTTAAACATGAATTTTCCGACCCTGGCCCTAGCTTTGATTTACCACAATCAACATTGTTCCAGTGTTATGCAGGGATGGACAGACAGACTGAAAAAATAATGCACATGTTATTTGCTTAAAGTGATATTTTATGCTGTACTCTCTGTTAAAGACACAAGCTAATATTGTGGAGCTTCAATTTAAAAAATTGTCAAACTTACATATCTGAGCTACATAGTAGTGTTTGAATGGACAAATAAACACCCTAGAATACAAAAGTTTGGAAATTTATGCTGCCACTGGCAAGATATGAATGAATAAACAATTAAAACTAGGGGCGAGTTTAAATAGCATAGGTGTACACTCAGTAAGTCTATGGGAGAAAACGGGCAGGTGAATCCAATCAACTTACGATTTTCACTTTTTTAAAGCACTAAATAATCATTTTGAAATACAATTTTTTCAGGGCATCATTTTTAGACCTTATCAAAGACAATGGTCGCATGGGGAATCATGTAGCTCAGATTTTTTTAACTGTGGTAAATGTTAGCCAATACCTTTAAAGGTAAATGGCATGATTGGGGTATAGTCCTCAACTTCGGGTAGAAACTATGATAGAATCAAGTAAACTATGCAAGGATTCTACTGTGAAAATTTTTAAACCAAAGTTGACTCATTTTAAAATAACTTCCATCAGTATGCCTTGTGACAGACAAACCTGTAGTGTAGCTTTCTATGGAATTTAATTATCATGAGCCTTGAGAGAATTAAACCCCTGGTCTGTTCATGCTTGATTCTCCTTTCAGCAAATTAATGAACTCAAATCCTTCCAGCCAGGATAGATTTCAGCTGGTATATTTAGTACACCTTTCCATCAGTTTGGTTCTCGAGGCGTTTTTTTATTTCTCCCAATCATGTCACTGAACTTTAAGATCATATCTTAACAATTTCATTTACGGTACAAAACACAAAAATAAGACGTTTAGAAAGCAGAACACTTTCCCTGCACCTTTCCATAGCCACTGCCTTACAGAAGGGGGATTAGAAATAGCAATCAGAATGATTGCACTAATGAATTGCCACGCAAGATGAGGTAATGAGTTCAAGGACTTATCATCTTCACTCCATTTGTGCAGTTCAACAAGATCTTGGTGGCTCGTCTTGAATATCAGTTTCTTTATTAATTAGAACTACTAATCCAACGCATAACCACAGCAGAACAGGATAAGTAGAACACAACAACACGGATGATAATAGCAAAAGAAGAGGATGAGAAGAAGAAAAAGAGGAAGTAACAGAATAAGACAAAAAAGGAGAGCAAAGAAACAGAAGACATTTTTATCATTTTTGCTGTTATCATGTCATTGCAGATCTTCTTATTTAACCCGATGGAGACTATAAGTATGAGTTAACTCGTGTTGGGGTCTATGGAAAACGCGTGTTATAGGGAAATCAAATCGTCTCCAACGGGTTAATGGAGGCCTACTCTTCTCCACCTTCCTTTTTTCTTCTTCGATCTTCTCTTTCTTTTTCTTGTTCTTCATCTTTGGGGGTGGGGGTGGTTGGGCTATTCTTGATACAAGCACCCCCTCAACTCCCTTCTGCATCCGCTGAGACAAGCGATCTTGGTACCATTATTTCTCGTTATTCAGGATAATGTACATGTAGTTCAAGAATATCATATTTCATGTAGTTTCTTCTGGTTCACAGCTAGTGCATGCAGACACCCTCTGTGATTGTTTATACTGCAGGGGTTAAAGGTCATACTGTTGTCTAGTTACCAGTGTACAGTGTAGTCACGAAGTGCAGAACATTAATGTTTGTTTTCATAACTATTGGAGTCTTTCATTTTAGTTACTTGCACTAGATGTTAATTTCTCATATATCTGTCTGTCTGTGTTTGTGTGTGTTTGTATGTGTGTTTATGTGTATGCATGCATCTAAACACAACAAAAAAAGTTACTACCCCCTTTCAACATACCATAACTTTTAACAAAATGAGTTTTGGAAAAATAATTTGGCAAGAGTGTTTCTACACTCATTGACTAACTTCTGTGTGAAAATGTGATTGTTCCGTTGGGTCATGCATGAATGAGCATGCATTAAAGGTGAAAATGCCACTTTTCAAAAGTCACATG
>JZLH01S0142313.1:9117-22060 GCA_001188425.1 Eucidaris tribuloides | reverse complement strand
TGTATCGAATTATGCCTACATAGAAATAACGATGCCATTATAACGTATATATATCTACTATAACCTCGGTATACCGTTGATCCATTAGACCCAATTTATCATCAATCCAACCCACATAAGATACAGAAAATGCCATACTTTAATGCTAATTGTGCATATTAATACGTTCGCCATTTCTTTGAATGTATTTCGTTTTTCTTCCGTCTACATCAGTCGCAGTTGCAAAGCAATAAACGAAATTTATCGACAAGGTAAATGAGGGTTATATTGCAAACGGTCGTTTTAAATGTAAATTTGAAGCATAATAAAGCCATCCAACATATACTAGTACCAACAAAATGGTAATGTACAAGTCATAAACGTTTGAGTCATGTGTAGACATTTTGTAATATACCAATACACTCACAGCGTATATTATTACAATAAATGTATTTTTAACTGATATTCAACTTCAGGCTTATATTGTTGGCACTTGCCTCTTTAAAGTGGGGCAGTGCATGGACCACTGTATAGCCAAATTACCATTTTAACTAATAATTTTAGCAAAACGAATTGCAGCAATAATATAAATATGGTTTAGTCCTCATTTGCGATAATAGGGTAGCTATTCATAGCTATAGGTTAATTGACTACAGATTTTCAGGTCATTGCAAAACGTTTAATGAGCCAAAAAGCGGTTATCGAATAACTAGTTAAAAGTATACATATCTTTGAAGATTGGGTTAAGGATTTGCAAAACCACCACATCCCTTCATTCATTACCAATTGGTAGTTAAGTACTTACAAATGGTGGGGTGAAAGTTTAAGATTCATATGTCAGGAACTTATTGTTTTATGAGAACAAATAATAACGATATGCTACCAGAATATTGTTTCTATGAGTTCAAATCTTGCTCAGATAGGCATTCGCAACACCATGCAGCTGAGCGCTGCGGTCAGCTGGCCCCGACAGGCCGCGCCAGACACCACTTACCAATTTGTCATAAAAGCACGGGCCGTCGCTTTGCAAATTTTGAAGTTTAACCGTCCTGATTTTCACTTAAACTACGTAGTCTACCCAAAGGTTCTATGAGAGGTATTTATTTATAATAATCTTCACATTGTGAATGATTCCAGCTGATTACATTCATTTTGCCGGGTTTTCCACGCGCAAATCATGAACCCAATCTTTAACGGTTATGTGTAAATAAATTGCCAGCGATATCATGTCGTATTATCATTATCTTATAAATAAACTCGTACGAATACCAATTTTGTTTGTAATATGATGTATATTTAAAGTAAGAATACTCCCAACGTTATCCCAGGTACATGTAAATAACAATAATACACCGTTATCTCGTTTCGCTGAGTCCAAAATACGTTCAGCTTCAGCTGAATTTATCGACCACAACACCACATTTGACAGCATCGAAATGATGAACTACCTTTCACCTCGAAGCGAGCAGGTGTTAATAAAAAGCATTCGCCCGGCGGGTTCGATTATTATACAAGACAACCTCATGTCCATAATTTCAGTCAATACACGCTGGACAGATACATCACTTTCCGAATACGTTTCGCGTGTGGGCACAAGTAAAAAAAAAAATCAAAGTCCAGGGGCGTCTTTAATTCCCTGCGGTAAACAAAGGCAACACATGGGTGTAACCAGTCTTTTCGGAAGAGGAGCGCATAATTATGTACCCCTTCCCCCAAACAGCAAATTGAAGATCTTCATATACACAGTAAAAACTACAGTGTCAAAAACAATTCCACTTGGTGTTGTGAGAGGACTGCACCCTCAGGTGTTCAAAATACATCATGGAGTGTGAATATAACACCAAATATTGTTGATAACAAACAGAATGTGCTATAATAACACCAATGGTTGTTGAACTAACACCATGAATTTAACACTGGTGTAAAATGCTTGGTGCGGTTCTCTCACCGACTGGTGTAATTCTAACACCACTGTTTTTGCAGTGCACTTAAAGGGAGAAAGGACCGACCTGAAAATAAAATACCTATAAGTTCCCATCTCCATATTTGTGTGATGAACACCGTGCAATGGCATGACCTGAAAGAGTGAGCCTTGAATAATGCAAAAAGCGTGTATTTTGGAAAATTTTAACGCTGTCTGCTAGAAATTCCTCCTCCTGTCAATCATTTATATTATATTTAGTCGGAGACTCCGTCTCGCGATACATATCGTCCAGTCATTCTCAATATGCTGGTTAAATTGACTCAGTAAAGGGCCGGGTTTGATCCGGAATTGGGTAAGATTTGATCCAGAATTTGGTAAAGTTTGTCAAGATTTGGGTGAGATTTGACAAGGATTTAGTAAATTGTGATCCTTATCGGATCAAATTTGACCCCGTTTCAGGATGCGACCCAGCAGACCTTATTCCGAGTCATTATGACCTCGTTATTTATACACTCTTATTTCAGCGGAATCAAATTGACTCGGAATGGAGTTGCTGGGAGCCTACTCTATTCCGAGTTAAAGTCACCTAGGTTTCTGTGTAACTTTGTCACGAATTGATTCGATTCTCAGATGACGCTACACCACTCCAAGTCAAATTAATTCGGAAATTCGAGTCACTGTAACTCCGAATAAGGGGCGCAACATCCTTAATTCCCAAGGGGGTATGGAACTGAGGGGAAACAGATTAGCTCGTGATCATCTTCCAGGTACGCCCGCGAGCAGACGACTGGCAGACGATAATCGTTAAGTCATGCCCGAAAATACATCATGGTGTCAACCTGACATTAACCCTTTGAACATCTTTGATGTCGAATTTATTTTCTTTTATCGTCATGCTGAAGAAAAGTTTTAATATATGGATAACACTTATTTTTAGTTTTTAACACTTCAACGCGTTAATACATGAACTTAATTGTAGAACTAGGTTAAGTTAAGTACAAGTATCTTTTTATCTATGATTAACACCCCAACATGCTTATCTTACTGATCTTAACACGTTACAGTGTTAACAATTGCTATTGAATTTGATGTTGTAAACACGTTGTGGTATTAATCAAAACAAAAAGGTGTTTCTACTTGACTTAATCTAGTTCTACAAGGCTATGTCCCATCTTGACCAAACCTGACCGCAATTTTAGTGATTGACCAAACCCCCAGAGGTCAGACAGGGGTCACAAGGGTAAAAACCCACCACTAATTAAAAAAAGTACATGTAGTAACGCGTTGGGGTGTTAATAAGTATTATCAAAGAGCTCTTTGGTATTATCCATATGTTAACATTTTGTCTTTAGAGGGTTGTATTGTAATGTTAACTTTAGCCCCTGTCCCACTCTACTGCGGGCCCAGCGTGCGTTGACTTGCGGGGAACAATTTCCCAGCACGGACAGGATAATTTACGGGCGGGGACAGAGGAAATTTTGACGTGCCGTTTTCGCGTGCGTCCTACCGTCCTGGACGCGTGCCTACTTCCGTTCCTTTATGCGTGTATTAAACGTGCGACTTGCCGTGTCAGGCGCGTGAGAGCTTCGACACTGATCCGTGCTAGTTAAGGGCGACGATACGGCGTGCGAGGTACCGCGTCACAACTGGCGTGTTACCGCGTGGAGTTGCCTGCGAGGTTGCGATCTTGGGTAAATTACTTGCGGGGAACCAGTTTTGCTACCTGTATTGGCCGCAAGTCACAAAGCGGTACCCTCAACTAAAACAGCAGAAAGGCAGTAATTGACCCTATCAACATGCAAACGGCAATTTTCTTGCGTATGACCGACCAGCTACACGGATGTTGGCAGTACCGACAGCCGTTCCTTGCCAAGTAAGACACCCGTATTATGCTCGTAGAATGCCCAGCAGATGACACGAATAGCATTTCCGGTGGCAATACCAAACGATCCACGGGCAACCTACGTATCTTCAAACGGGTTCATTGCCTGTGAACCTGCCGGCCGCTACGGCCTCATTCACTGGTGTGTCTGCGGTGGGAGCCGCTCGCGCGGGCAATCCCGCCCCGCGCTTCCACGCCGCAACAAAGTTTTGGAACATGCTCAAAAACTTGGCTGCGGGATATCGGTACTTGCGTGCGCACCTCCGGGGCAACTACTGGCGAAGATACGTGGCTAGGTACTGTCAGGCAGGCGTGCGGGCCATCTGCCGGGACCTGCGGCGTAGCTAAAAATGGTTGCCCGAAGTCACACGCTACCTTCGCCCAGTAGTGGACAGGGGCTTTAGATTTTCTCTTTGTAGCCCATGGCGTGCAATACACTTCTCCACAAAACACGTACTCAAACACACATAATCGCGTCAACAACCACACACACACACACACACACACACACACACACACACACACACACTCACTCACTCACTCACTCACTCACTCACTCACACACGCAAAAAAAAACCAAGCAAACATACATACACACACAAACATACATACACACATAATAATTCACACATAAATAATTTCATATCTACGGTTGACGAGGATATTATTAATGGCTTGTTGATATTTTGTTCATATTGGCTATCCTTTTTGGTAAAAGTTTTTTTCTTTAATTTTATATCATTTCTCCTGTAACAATAACATGAATAACATGTTACAATTATTCTGACTGATCCCTGAGGTCACTCGAAATGAGTAGAAATTACAAGTTCACTTTAAATTCAGTCTACGTGTACTCTAACTGCACTTTTTTATGTTATTCATTCCTAAAATAATGGACATTTTCACTCGTTGTTTTAACAGAGTAAGTCAGTGGTAATATCTATGGAACAAACAAATGACATGTGTGCTACCTGATCAAAAGACACATGTTGTGGAAGCTCCATTTAGAAATATTGTCAAACTTTGATATCTGACCTACCGTACATAATAGTCTTTGAATAGACAAATTTAAACGGTTATTTTGTCAGAAGCAAAATATGTACAGATAAATATCGGAAGGCCTACATGAATTCATGTCCTGTGCACCAATAAAATCTGTAATACACCTGCAGTCTGTGGGAAATTGAAATGGCCACTTATAATCTTTTTTTAAACACTTAATGATCGTTTTGAGTTGAAACCTTATTCAGAAATTTGGTTTGGTTATTCAGGGGTTTGGTTGAAGGTGCAGATTTCTTTAAACTGGAGACATTATGTGATGCCTTTAACACCGACAAACTCAATGTGCTTCACTTTTTTTATTCAACATTCGAAAAAAATAAGTGGCATATACTTTAATTCATGCTTATAGCACGCACAATGACACAATTGAAATCGTTCGTGTTATAGAATCAGCAGTAGTACATGCATCGGCGGAACATATCCCCAGTGGACTTCCGTCGAGTCGCACCTGAACAGCGTCGGGGTAGGGTCGGGGAAATTACTTGGGTGAGTACCGTAGTGTGCTCTGGGGAATACTGGCAATTTGTTATGAGCGACACGTTAAAAATTAGTGGGAATACTCTATCCATGGTATTGGCGAATATAATTACTGTGAAAGTCTGCATCTACATCATTATTAAGGTAATTTAGGTAAATACAAAAGCAAAAAGAAAAAAACAAAAATATTCATCAGCCACTATCACCACGGCGGGTTCACCAAATTTAATGTTACTTTCAGAATAAAAACAAGAAGAAAAAGAAGAATTGAGTAATTGAATTAATATTTTCAGTCAAAGATGGCGAAACTATAGCAGAGACATGAAGCATTTCCCGCGCTTTGTGTGTAGGGAAATACGTCTTACACAAGAACTTCCGACTGCTCTGACTTGCGCGATAGGAAATAACTTCTGGCGCGTAAAACATACCGAAATCACAAACCATCCCTTTTGTCCTAAAATGGCGGACAAGCAAAAGCGATAGTCAAATTTACAACACATGAATAATACAAGCATGGCGTCTCAATAACGCTTCTTATTTCCTAGTTTTCCCGAATGTATCGTTTCGCTTACATCACCGCACTTTCTTTTATGAATTATGAATAGAAAAGTGCAGATTGATATTCATAAAATGCCAGCTATAGCGGTCTACAGTATTTAGTTTGCCGATTGTCATTCATTCCAGCACTAAAAATGTTCCGCAAAGAATATTCATTTCCTATATTTTTTTCCGAAGGACAGCTGATTGGGGAGAGGTTGTAAATGTAGGATATGTTATATCGCTGATATATCTTACTTTAGCCAAATGGGCGACATCTTAGCTATACGCGAAAATATAATTACCGACGTTTTAATTAATTGTTGACACCTTATAAATTGTCTCTACTTTATCATTCTATAGTTTATGGATAGAAAGACCATGTGTGTGTGTGTGTGTGTGTGTGTGTGTGTGTGTGTGTGTGTGTGTGTGTGTGTGTGTGTGTGTGTGTGTGTGTGTGTGTGTGTGTGTGTGTGTGTGTGTGTGTGTGTGTGTGTGTGTGTGTGTGTGTGTGTGTGTGTGTGTGTGTGTGTGTGTGTGTGTGTGTGTGTGTGTGTGTGTGTGTGTGTGTGTGTGTGTGTGTGTGTGTGTGTGTGTGTGTGTGTGTGTGTGTGTGTGTGTGTGTGTGTGTGTGTGTGTGTGTGTGTGATTATGATGACGATGGTGAGTGACAGTGTGTGTATGTACATGCGTGCGTGCGCGCGTGTGGGTGTGCAGTCAGTGTGCAGCAAAAATCAAATAAGAGGCCCAAAGCATGGTATCAAATTCAAAGAAATTTCATAGTATGTACTCATGTACTCAATCGATACAAGGTACTGATCTAATTTTACAACTTGTTTGAGCAGTTTTTGCACTTTTTAAATTATCAAACTTTGTGATTCCAACACCTATATATTTCAATTGCATTTCCTTTTTTACCCACATGTAAATTGCACAGAGAATTATTTGACAATGAAAAGGCGAAAAGAATTACCAAGAAAAATGGAAAACAAACAACACCCGGGCAGCTAAATTCTTTTCCTACGAACGTTTTTACAACGGAGCATGCGCACATACATTATGGTATTAACATCACGCTCTGTCGCTCCCCATGTACAATAAAAATTAAAAATTGTCGTTGCAGTTTCCGAATATCAGCAAACTCAGTTGTTAGGGAGCTAGTCTACAGATACCAAGGTCCCTGGTTCGAATCTTACCAGAACCAAATATTTAACATGTTTAATATTTTTTTTCTTCTATTTCTTCTAGTCTTTTTGATAGATTGTGGATGAAGTTTATTACGTCGGTCGAATCATAGAAAATCAAGACGCCCGTACGAGAAAGAAAAAAAAACAAGACAAGTTGGAAGAAGTTAGTAAGAAAAAGAATTTCGCATCCGGGCAAGCGGTCTGGATGGTATTTGCTATTACCAAATACAAAATTCAAAATTTTCTGTGGGTTGTAAGGAATTACAGCCAAGTACGCAAGCCCTCATGCCCATCCAATGAGCTCGGTAGGTTCTAATGCACGGCATTATATTAGTATAAAAGTGCACGCACACTTGCAAAAACAACCAAAGTCAAATTTCCTCACGGATAATTTGTCATCAAGACCTGTCAAACTCCATGTCAAGTTGTATCTGCGTCTGGCCACGACTGTCTGTGGATTAAACACTTTTAACGTGGGATTACAAGGTTGCTGTACAATCTAAATTTACCCGACAAAATAAAAATCGATGAGCAATGCATAATATAAATGATGTGAATGACTAGATATAAGGAAGATCTGGAAACATGAACAGCAATATATCATTCCCCGAAATATTATGCTTGGCATACGCGTATCGAAGGGTGTTGGGGTGGGGGGTTCAGACATCCCTCTTTTGCCAAAGGGTATTGCAGACATAGGCTTACGTAGGGGGGCTTCAATTTAAAATATTGTCTGGCTGTGATATCTGAGCTATAGTAGTGCTAAAATGAACAAAGTTTGGAAAGTTATGCTGCCACTGTCAAGATATCCTTGAATGAACAATTTCCACTGCAGTGGAGTATAAAATAACTTAGACCTACAGACAATAAGTCTATAGGAGGAAATTGGCATGGTGAATCCGGTCAGCCTGAGTAATCGTTTCGAAATACACTACACATGATTTTTTTCAGAGCTTTATTTCTAGACCTTATCACAGACACTTAGAGCATAGAGGATTATGTAGCTTACATTTTTAAACTGTTGTCATTGTTAGCCTATTATGGCTTTAACACTCTCCCTTCTTTCCGGAAAACACTTCCCCCCCCNCCCCCGCCTAGTTTTTTAAGGGGATGTCGCGTCGTTGTTTAGCGGCAAACGGATATGATTTGGCCATACCCGACGGGGGAGGGGGGCTCGTCGCGTCGCTGTTTTGCCGTGACCTCTTGTATAAAACATCCCCACCCCCAAACAAATCCTGGCTCCGCCTATATGGCGATAGGGGTTACAAAAGGAAAAAAAAAAACTTGATGGAAGTGATTGGAAAGGATTGCGCCCGATCAGACACGCTGTGTTATCTTTGGGGAATTACTCGGGGTGAGTGGCGATGACTCTTAAAGTATTTGAAAAGAAAATATTGCATGTACCTGATATCTCTACACACGAAGAGGAGGGAGAAGACATGTAAGTCGTCGGATGCACGATGCCGTTGTTATCTTTGAGAATTGAGTTGAATGAGGGGGCATCATTGCAACGGGGTCGTTCTCCCAATAGCCTCGGGGACGTCTCCCGTCTCATCTCGCCCTCTAAAAATCTCATCAAAAACTCCAGACAGGCGCGTGCCCACATCTCCGCTTCTATTCCCACCGCCATCTGACAAGTCACGCGTCGACAGTTCGCCTGACGTCAATGTCGTCATGGCAACGGTTGCGGTTTGCGTTGCTAGGCGCGGACATCTCCATCAATTTTTTTTTCCTCCTGACTCCTCTCGGCTATATACGCGTCTTGAAGAACATTATTGCCTGGTCAATACAGCATCCCGTGCTCCTCCGCGGAACCGATGGGATGTATGGTGGACTCGTTTAGGTCCTCTCCGCTCTGACGGATGAGTGGCAGGTTCTCCCGATGATAAAGTAATCATGACCAAATTTGGTGGCATTGTCACCGGCTATATGGTTGCCCGATAAATGCAATATTTTCATACACCGTGGGTTATCGCTTTCACCGCGAGGCACGATACATTATTCCATCTTCGCCATTACCTGGGCTATCCCGGCCTTTAGTATTATTTTTTTTTTCTGAATCACGGCTGAGGAACATAATGCATCCCGCCTGCTTACTCAATAATGTCAGAAAGGTTTAGCGCTGAAGCTTCGGGGAGAGTCTCCAGCGACAGCTAAGATATTATGCATGGAAAACATATTATAAAGAGTATCACGGAGCAAGCAGTAATTACAAGTCGTCAATAACTCAAAAACTGGTACGAGTGCTTGCATGCGAAGCGCGATATAGATGATTGGATACCTCAAAGACATTGTTCATTGACGGTACAATCGAAAAGAAAACTGTCATACTTATATCTGAGCAATCCGAGCAACATGATAGTGCTTGAATGAAAAAAAAAATACACTAAGGAACTCTTAGAAGTTATGCTGCCACTGGCAAGATATTACAAATGAAGCAGCCATCAAAGCCAACCGTTATTGTAACTTTGTGGGGGAGAAATGGAGGAGCCAAAGCCGGTTACTTACAAATTTTTACTTTTTAGAGCACTCGTTTTGAAGTACATTTTTCAGGGCCTCATTTTAGACCATATTAAAGACAATTATAGCATGGAAGATAACCTAGCTCAGATTTTTTTTTTTACCTGGATCTTAGCTAAATGATTCTTTTAAAGGTTACGACAAATATTTACAGTTACACCCGACCCGTATTGACAGGTAAGAGATGGTCGCGATGAACATTAACATTTTTGACAGAAAGGTGATTTTATAATTGATCGTAAGTTAGCGGCTATCGTTATAAATCCGAATGGTATAGTGGCAAAATGGCAAGCAGTCATTTCATGATAAAATGATTCTACGCTGCTCAAGGTTTTTTGCTCTGAAATATTCATGATCAAATTTTCTTCCCTGTTATGAGAATTTGCTGTAGCAGGCAAAAGTGCAATCCCCGTCATGCCTTTTTTAAAAACTTACATAATACTTGCTGCTTTTTCACAATTAAACCATTCCCACTCCGTATAAATGTTAATGTATGTATTCACTCAATTGGTTCTTGAGGAATTTTTAGGTTGAGCACATAAATATCGTTAACTTTGAAGATGTAATAAGTTCTAAAAGAAATAACAACAGTTACTGCACATGGGAAATTTTCAAGCACATAACATCGTTAAGCTTTGTTTATGTAAGCAAGAGTTTTCACAACTCTTATATTAGCGTATTTGAGAGAGACGAGAAAGTAACACGCAACCCCTCCCCCACACACACACACACACACACACACACACTCCAGTTGGCAAACAAAGGAGTAGGAGAGAGGCGCAGTAGAGAGGGGAGGAGGAGGGAGAGAGAAGAAAGAAGAAGAAGAAGAAAGAAGAGAAGAAGAAGAGAAGATCAAGAAGAAGAAGAGAGAGAAGACAGCACGACGAAAGAAAGAAGAAAAAAGAAAGAAAGAAGAAGAAGGAGAGGAGAGTGAGAGAGAGAGGCAGGAGGAGCAGAGAAGAAGAGAAGAGAAGGGGAAGAAAAGAAGAGGAAGAGAGGAGAAAAACAGAAAATAGAGAAGGGAGAGAGATTTAGTCTCCACTATTTCATTTTGAATTTCCTAACCGAATTTCCGTGTTAAGTTATGCTATACACATTCAAAACCGATACAACATCCGCCGAATCTGAACTTGGAACGCCTCAGGCGAGAAAATCCAACTGCAATCATAACCGCAAGTGAACGAGACAGAGGATGACGGTTTACAAATCGTGATCGAAAGAAAGGTCACTCAAAGGCCCTTGAAGTGATTAAAATTCAAATACCTGGGCAGATGTCCGAGGGACGCCTGACTCGTAAGAAAGGTGCAGACTCCCATTATCAAATCAAAACGAGTTTATGGCTTGTGAAATCTAAATCAGCACTTCTGCAGTCAGGCTCCGTGAAAGTACGTAACGAGATGTACAGCCTGTGTAAAACAAAACGGGCAGGATGTTGAGCCTGTCTGAAAAAGGGGGTAAAAGTGAAAAGACCCATCTTTGGCAAATAGAAACAAATGTTGTGGTATGATGCTTACATCAGCATCAAGGGTGTAGTCTTAGCTTTGGAATGTTGTTTGTTCTGTTTAATTTGCTTGTTTAAAATTTTACATATGTGTTTAGTTAATAACGAAAGGTTAAAATCACATTTGTGCCATACTTTTACGATGGAACAGGGCTGTACGTGTAAACCGACGATAGCATCAAATTTATCAAGAGTTTTTTTCGTGAAATCAAATGTATGGAAACCCTTTTGTGCCACTTTTTAGACAATTGAATAGAATAGTAATCAGATAATGTGATATAATAAAAATAATGTGAATTTGTGTCGCGTGCATACATCCATTCAAACAAGAGTGCTCAAGGCGCTGTGTACAATGTAATGTTAGGTCCAAATACCTGTATATTACAGTTAATAAAAGAACATAGGATTAGAAATGATTATTGCTCAGTGTGTAATTGTATTGATCTTGAAGTTGTGATAAAATTACTATCTGGTAAGCTGCTCATTCGGTAAAAGTGTCAGAAGGGAATTTTACCCTTCATTGTTAACTAAACATATCTCGAGATTAAAACAAGCAAATTGAATAGAACAAACGATATTTGAAAGCTAAGACTACACCCTCGATGGTGATGTAAGCACCACAACAGTATTTTCTAACTGCTAAAGAGGGCGCTTTTCCCCTGCACATTATTTTTAGACGGCCTGTACAGCGCTTGTAATGTATCGGGAGGTTATTGCACTGTGTGGTCTGCCGACGGGTCTTGCAACTAGCGCACTGTAGACCATAGTCGGTGAATCAACTCTCCCGCCTCTCAACGAAGAGGACCATCAGCTAATGCGCGGTCCTAAATAAAAGCTTTCAGAAATCATGTTGTAAATTACACGTTTGCGTCTAAACTATTTATATCCCAACCTTACCCCAGAAATAAAAAATGGATACGCTAACTCGATTAGTAAATATGGCAGACAACGTGTGCCCCGTCTACCTAAACAAATCAATGCCAACAGGAAAACAAAGAAAGCGGGAGAGGAACGGAACAACATAGAGGTAACCAACATGCTGTAGGAGGCCATTATGTCTTGTACAACCCATTGCCTCCGAGATTCTTTGATTGTGATAGACTTAATACGTAGCACACACGGTTCCCGTAATAAATGGGTTAAGTCACGTACAAGCGGCGTTGTCTCGATGGGAGCATGGGGCATCGAACACGGACTCGCAATTTGGCCGACGCGGGTGGCCCCCGCATGGGCAAAATGAAACTGTGGCAAAACCCCCCACAAGATCCCTTTAATTCGCCGCCATGCGGGAACTCCTTTGGGGTAACCGTGTTAAAGAAGAATTCCAGATCACAGCAAGGAAAAGCAGAATAAAAAAATCTGAGAAATATATTAGTGACTGTGTCAGTAAAATCGAGCTACTCTGAATAAGGTTATTTTTTTTAGAATTCTCACGATTATTGCAAATTTGCAACACTCCATTGTGTGCGTGTGCGTGTGTGTGTGTGCACCACACACATCACACACACATACACACACGACACACACACACACTCACACACACCACACACACACTACACACGATCACACTACACACACACACATACACTACATCACAACACACACAACACACACACACCACACACGACACAGCACATACATCATCGACACACACTAACACAGACACACACGACACACACACACGACGACACACGACACACACACACACACACACACTACACACACGCAGCCCAACACACACACCCTACACACACTACACACACACACACACACACATCACAACACACACTACGACTACTGCACCACAGATGGTGGAGTGTTGCAAATTTGCAATAATCTTAGTGAATTATCTTTCTCTCTTGGGGGGGGGGGGG
>JZLH01S0142292.1:30882-47943 GCA_001188425.1 Eucidaris tribuloides | reverse complement strand
AAAATTCGCGAAATTAATATCCGCGGGTCAAAATCAAATTGCCGACTTTCATTTCTGCCATAATACGGAACGAAATATTAGCCAAATTCATTTCCGTGGATCAAAAAATAAACTCCTAATAATTATTTTTGGCGTAATACGGAACTAAAAATTTGCAAAATTAATATTCGCGAGTCAAAATCAAGCTGCCGACTTTTATTTCTGGCATAATACGGAACTAAATATAACCCCAATTCATTTCCGCGGGTGAAAAAGAAAGTCTTTACAATTATTTTTGGCGTAAAACGGAACTAAATATCGGTGAAATTAATATCCGTGGGTCAAAATCAAATTGCTGACTTTTATTTCTGGCATAATACAAAACTAAATCTTACAGCGACATTAATGTCCGACAGCAAAAAAACAACAACAACAACAACAAAGCATGAACTGCAATTTTCAAGTTTCAAGTTTTATTTACTCATTTAACAAGTTAAATAGTTCATAACAAACAATGACATCAATATACCAATACAAAAGACACAAAAGCATAATAAATAAAGGAACAGTAATATTACAGATGTACAAGAGGATAAATTTGTAAAAATGAGTGGGAATCAAATTAAAGATTAAATAAATCTAGGTGAGCTTGATCCCGTGTTTACAAGTGAGACAAAGGAATGTACGTAATTTAACAACATAAACAGCTGACATACAACAAAAACTGAATACAAAAGAACAGCAAGAATATTCAACCCGCCCGCCCCCAGCCCTGGGGAACGTCGAAGCTTCATCTGAGAGAGAATAATTTTGATTATGTCCTAAACAATATTTCATAATAAATCATGTGACTACAAATAACTTGTGACAGTTGTTGTTCACATGCATAGGAGCTGCCAAATATATTTTGATATGATTGCAGGGAGGGGGGCAGGGGGGCAGGTCCAATGATAAAATAATAGTTTTTAATGATTTTTACATTTATTTTTGGGCAATAAAATTTTTAGGTTCCTGGGCCAGTAAGATAAATTGAAAATGATTCTTTGGATCCGACGAGGAAATAGGTCGGACCAGTAGACAAAAAAAAAGTTGAGTGTGGAAGCACTTGCTCTGATTGCTTTCAAAAATGAGGGTCACCCTAGTTAGTTGCTGGCGCTCTCCCTACGTCCAGACCACCCAGCACCGCCCCACCCTTCTTAAAAATATAATGATTAAATAAATAAACAGAGGATTTTAGAGTCGGAAGGCGGAGGTATCAGAACTGTTGATATGGAAGACATCCTTTCTATAATGCATATTTTAATGAAGGATTGTTATAACCAATGGTTCCAGTTATAAAAAATCTAGAACTACTATGGATTCCCATGCAGAACGCAGTGCTCTGAGTACTGGTCTGAAAATAAAGCCCTGAAAAAATTGCAGGGTAAAACAGATTCATTAAGTGCTTTACCGTAATTTACATCACGGCTTTTATTTTTTAAAGGAGGGGTGTGTGGCATAGACGGGGGGGGGGGGCGGTTAATCTTGCCCCCCCTTCAGATATCGGCTCACGGATCGGTGCTGAATCGCGCGATGATATTTGACAGTAGATAGATGCGGTGTTGTGTCTCAAGATGGTATAGTTAAGATTTGAAAAATAATTATCTTCTATTCTTTATAAGGTAATGTAATTATTGCAGAATTATATGGTATATAAATCATATTTTATAGCATATACTATCACTTGATAAACAGCTACAGAATGCTAATGTTTGGTGATATAATTCTTTAGAAATTTCATAATTATCTATCACAAAAATTGAAAATCAGAAAAAGGGGTTAAGAAAACAATAATGTAAATAGTATGGGATGTGTAGAAATCTTGTGATGTTATACACATCCATCTTATATATTGTGTTTAATTAACCCTTTTTTGTTAATCTGCATACTTAATTTAGTAATTTATTGCCCACAAAACAACTCCAGCCTAAGAATGCAAAGGTGATGAGATCAGATTTGAAAATATAAGATTTGAAAATATAAAATTCAAGGTTTACAGTACAGTACCATAGTCCACCCACCTATGTCTTATCCTTTATATTGCAGTTACTGTTGGATGCTCGATTGCATCTTCACAAGTGGCAGATAATTGTAGGTACTTACTGCCATTAACTCTCAACATGCCAGAGAAATTATAGCTCTGTGGACATAGTGTATATTATGTGGTGCATATTTGCACCTGAGGCACTGCAAGAGTTAATACATTGTCTGAACACATCTCTTCTATTTCAGATTGGTGATGTCATCGACGCCATCGACATGAGCATGGGGGCATGGTTTGAGGCTGACATAGTGAACATTACGCATAAAGAGGATGAGGAAAATGAGGAAAACGGAGAAACGAACAATAACAACAACGAAGACAGTACTACAATTATCAACCAAAAGGAAGGAGGTGATAAAGCCAATCCTGTACTAAATGAAACAGTGGAGGACAAAAATGCACAGAATGGGGCCACTGACACCCCCATGGACACGGAATGTGCCGATCCAGCTGAACAAAGGACATGTAGTGTGGGTGATTCCATTTCCAAAGAAGGGGAGGGTAGTAGTGTATCAAATGGAAGGACAGGACTTGTAGATGACTCGCATTGGACAAAAGATGATGGCTTGGTATATCATGTCCGGTATGAGGGGTAAGTTGGAATTCTCTTTAATCATATTTGTTGAAGCATTTTTCTGTAAGTATGTTGATTTTATATTTATAAGCCATCTTTTCACATTCACATTTTCACATTTATGCTATGAGTAGAAGTGAAAGTTTGTGCTACGTTTAGAAATTCATGCTGTTGAACTCCCTTTCCACTATAAATGAAACCCCTTACAAAGTTTCACATAATTGGCAGTGGAAAACTAAATATAGCACCTATTACAGGATTGGCAGCCAATTTGGAAGGAAAAAGCTTCCCACTTTTCCAGTTGGGAAAAGTCCCTGAAATCTGGGAAAAAACTCAGAATTTTGTTTTTGTGGGCCACCCAGCGTGCCAGAAGGCACACTTGGCTTTCGCTTGGACGGATGGATGGATGTACATGTAAATACTGTATGTATCCCAGCTGTCTCGCGTCAACCATTTCACACTAAAAAGGTGAACCTCACCAAGAACGCAAACTACGATTTTGATGCCACTTGGCATGTGGGTAGTGCTAGGTACAAGTGTTATCCAAGCAAACTGATGATGGAAAATATGCATATTAATTACCTCATTTGCATATTTCTTCTGATTGGCTAATAAGAACAAAGGTGAATTTCAACCACTTTCTATAGTCCGATTTCTTTGCCGCTTGGCATGTGGGTAGTGCTGGATACAAGTGTTACCCAAGTAAACTGATGATGGAAAATCTGCATATTAATGACCCCATTTGCATATTTCGTCGGGTACTTTTATATTCTTTCCACTATTTTTCAGACCATTTACAGAACAGGAACATGTGAGTTATAATAATATAACATTTGGTTTCTGGGAAGAAGTGGGAAAGTAAAGTGGCCTACGGGTTTATATTCTCTGAATATAGCAAGCGCAAAAGCCGAGAACCGTGAAATTCTAGTACCAATTGTCCAATTTTCTCATCTCGTGTAATTATCCTGGAAATTTTAACTCGATCCATCAGGTAAACGTCGGGTACTTTTGTGTCTATGAAATGGTAGAAACCCTGTAAAACGTAACTTTGGAAGCCTCTTTCAGGCAAAGATATACTATGCAGTACACTGTTAATCAATCAAAAAGTTAATCAATTTTTCTGAAGCAAATAATGACATTATGTTATCTGAAATGTCAAGTAAAGTGGTTTGCGTGTACCAGATGGGGTGTTGGTTGAGTTGACAAACTGTCCAACAGCAGGTTATGTAATAATTGTCCAAACTTGCTTCAAATAAAACATCGCAGGTACGATGAAGAGGGGATCGCCAAAATCAGCAGCCGCAGTATCAGACCCCGGGCCAGGAACATGGTGGAGTTTGAGAACGTAAACATTGGTGACGTCGTCATGGTGAATTATAATTGTGATGAACCCAAACAGAGAGGCTACTGGTATGATGTCATGGTTAAAGACAAGGTAAAGAAAGGAGAACAATAAAAATGTTATTTCCAAATGAATACTGTTTTATTAAGAAATTTATGTTGTGATAATTGTGTAAAATTTGATTTTGGTACCTTTTAGTCATTTTATCTTTGTGTGTCTTGTTTATTTTTGCAATTTTGAAGAAAATCAATAATCTAAGCATGTTTAAACTGGGACAATTTGCCAAAATGTCAGCGAAACACTTGAAATTTGTGTTTAATCACCTATTAATGTTTGACACAGCAAGGTTTACTTCAAATAGAGTTAATTAACTGTTATATGATTATCTATTATCAGAAAGAGACCAGAATGTGCAAGAATTACTAGGTGATACTTTATTGGGTCCTAGTGGCAATGTCCTCAAAGACTTGTTCATAAACTGTTTGATATGAGCTTGGGATCAGTCTGTAAGTTCCTGGTTCAGTTGTGCAGGGGCCCAACCAAGTGTCTGAAGATTTTCCAGGAGGCTTATGGAGAAAATTCAATCTCGCAGGCAGCATCTTCTCCTTAGCCTCCTGTTTGGACACCACCCAACTGAACCAGGAACTTTGTATTGATTCCACGCTCCATGTTTGTGCCACCTCTAGTATCGTGACGGCCCTGACGGGGCATAGTAGGGATGTGCCACACAACAGGCAGATGAAGGGGAACAGAGTGAGATAGGTAAAATTATTCTAGCAGGATGTTGATCAGATGTTTGGCAACACAGTGACATGGGCGGGAGATTGATTGACATTGTATTGTAAGCGTGGTTGTCACTCTCTCATCTGTTTTTCGTCACACCTCGTATGATTACCTATTTTCAGAAAGAGACTAGAACCTACAAGGAATTACTAGGCGACATCTTACTTGGTCCTAGTGGCAATGTTCTCAAAGACTGCAAAGTCCGCCTGACGGAGGAGATCTTCAAGATTGAGAAGGTTGGTGAGACTACATGTGACGCTGCAGATGGATCCCCAGTTAAGAGTAAGTTTAATCCTTGTCAGTACCACCCTCAAAATATCCCATGCAAATTCTGTTGAATATGTTGCAATGGTAATGCGAGGGTTCAGACCAAAAATGTCAGTTAATATCTGACATACTAACATACATTGAATGCATTTACTCAGAAGTTTGTTTAATTTTTATGCCCCCCCCCCTCCCCCAACAGAATAATTCCCAAGTGTTGGATAACCTCACTGTATTTCTGATAAGCAATAGCATGATTATTTCTTAAAAATATCAAGTGGACTTGAGAAATGCAGAGAAAAGAGGACACAGTGTTTCAGACTTAGTATCTTAGTAAACAATAACCTAGACTTAGTATCTTAGTAAACTATAACCTAGACTTAGTATCTTAGTAAACAATAACCTAGACTTAGATATCTTGAGAAGTCTAGTACAACTACCCCCAATGCAATTACCCCTCCTTCCCCAGGACAACTACCATCCCCCCCCCAGACAATTATTTCCCTTGGACAACTACCACCCCAATAACTACCCCCCCCCCCCCCTGGAGAGTGACCAGGACAATTACATGGGGAGTAATTATCAGAGGGTGGAGGGGGTAATTGTCCAGTCGCATAGTGTCCAAGGGGTAGTTGTTTGGATATAATCTTGAGCATTGTAAGCAATGGGTTAGCTTTTAGCTACCGTCCTTTGGAAAATTTCCACACAAGTAACAACTCACAACGTGTTCTACCCACAGGAACCACAACACCAAACTGCACCCGATGCAAGGACAACCCCCGTCGTAAGTGCAAGTACTGCGCCTGCCATGTCTGTGGTAGTAAGGAGGATGAGGATAAGACACTGCTATGTGATGAGTGTGATATGGCATTCCACATCTACTGCCTGGACCCACCCATGGATGCAGTCCCTGACATTGATGAATGGTTAGTGAAAATGGAAGAAAAATCACCAAAAACTGGCCTGTTCCTCAACATAACCCTACTGTTATATGTGACCCATCACCACAACCCAAAGATAACGAAAGTGCTAAGTATCATAATAATGATATAAAGTATGAAAGTGAAGTGTCTTTAAAAATCAAAAGTTCGATGACCTTCACATGTTGCAAAAGTTTTAATACATGTATTTGTATTTTTCACAAAAGTAGTTTTCTGTCCATGTATATGTTTCATAAGATGTGCAACTTTATCAGGGTATCATGGTGAGTGGTCACATATTTTCTACTGTTCACCCATTTTCAGTAATTCGGATAGAGTGACTAAATATTTTGGAAAATGAGAATATGTGTACCCTGTGTTTGTAATAAATGAAGATTCACGTGATAAACTGTAGATGCCATATTTTCGCATACACATATTTGCTATTTTGCTTGAAGATGGAGAATTTATGAGAGTTTATTTTGCACCATTTTATTACATTTTCATTCACTTTGAATTGGTGCACATTGGGAATGCACATTGCAGAGGCGCTGTAACTGAGTAGGTAAGGCCGTGGCTTCCCGACATCAAGACCCGGGTTCGAAACCTGCCATGGCAGGCGTTTGTGTCCTTGGGTAAGACACTTCATCTGCATTACCTCTCTCTCCACCCAGGAGTGTAAATGGGTACCTGAGAGGACTGAGAAAGCTATTTGTGAATGAATTAGCAAGCGCCTAACAGGCTGCCGGTGCTAAGGAGTACTCCCCAGGGAGTGGAGGTGGCGCACATAATGTGCAGGCTTGATATGGGTCCAATGATCAGGGGGTAATGTGCAGGCCTTCAACTGGTCCTACTTTTCCTACTTTTTTGTGAAGATCCTAATTTTCCTATTTATTCCCCTAAAAATCCTTATTTTCCTACTTTTTCCTACTTTTTGTAAAAAAAAAAAAAATACATTGCGATAGATTTAATATTTGTTTGGAGTTGAGTAGTTTGTACAGGTTTTTCCTGAGAGTACTTAACTACCATCATCACCTGTTTGTGAAGGAAAATTTGTTTCCGCAGATTTCCACTTTTTTGCCAATCAAAGAATTTTTTCCAGCGTACACCGCATGCTTCCATTTTCTGCAAGGTTACTTCTATAAATACTATTTCAAATTAATAACAGATGGTTATGTTGTTACCGTTTGTACGAACAAATTTTCGTTAAACTCCTCCAGCATCTTCTACGATTTGCAGCATCTATCCAAATCTCTCAAATTCATGCCCGATTTATAATTTATCCTTGATTTTCTTCAAGCCAAAAATATGCATTTTTTGGAAAATGAGTGTGCAAAATTTTGTTATCCATGCTGGGAGCATAACCCCCACCAAGACCCTTCTGAAAGCTATATAATTTGTCTAATTATCTGAAATTGGGAATTGAATGTGGATGAAATATATGGATTATTTTGTCACTTCAGGGAACAAAAATGTACTCTTTTGGAAGGGGAAAATTTTTCTTTCACTGGCAGGGGAAAACCCCCGCTGAGACCCTCTCCCAGATCTGTTCAAGCTTAGAATTTGCCTGCTTAGCCAAGTTATCCAAGTTTATACTTTGCCAGCGTAGCCAATACCACTAATTTAAAGTGAGCAGGGATGTCGCTACGCCGGTCAGCACCGGTCGGGAGTAACCAGCACTCGGCCAAATTAGCCAGCACTCAAGGGAATTTTAGGCCTTGCCGACCGGCACTAAAATGCCAAATCAACCTCCCTGTTCTTCAAAACAGCTATAAAACGCCACTATTGCAACTTGATTCAGTATTTTGATTCAAATTATTGTCAAATTTAGCTGGCACTAAATTTTGGCTGGCGACAACCCTGAAAGTGAGGTATATATTAATTTATCACTATGTAAGGGCAACAAAATGTACACTTGTGAGAGGTGAAAATAAAAAATTTTCTTACCCTGAGAGGGGGAACCTCCCTCCCAGACCCTCCCCAGAGCTATTCAAGGTTACTAATTTCCTGCTTAGCCCAAACCACAAATTAAAAGTGAAGTAGGTCATGGATTAACTCTAAGGGCAAAAAATGTACACTTTCGGGGAGGGAAAATGTCAATTTTTCTGGCACTGGGAGGGGCAAACTCCCTTCCAATCCTCCCCAAAAGCTATCCACATCAATATTTTGTTGACGTAGCCAACACCACGAATTGAAAGGGGATGAAGTATGGATTAATTCATTACTTTGAGGGGCCAAAAGTGTACACTTTGAGGAGGTAAAATGCAATTTTTCTTACCCTGAGAGGGCGACCTCAAAGCTATCTAAGCTTATGATCTGTCTGCTTAGCCAAAACCACAAATTTAAAGTGAAGTATGAATAGTTTATCGCTAAAAATAGCAACAAAATGTAAACTTGGGGAGATGAAAATATAAATAAACCCCTTCCCAGACCATCCTCAAAGCTATCCAAATTTATAATTTGTCTACTTTGCTAAACACATAATTAAAAAGAGGATGAAGTATAGATTGATTCATCACTATAAGGGGCATAATGTACACTTTAAGGAGGTGAAAATGGAAAATCTTACTTACGTAATCATGAAAATGCATATTTACTATGCTTTGAAACACATACTTTCTATGCATTTTTTGAAAAAGTTCCTACTGTGGGAAGTGTTTACCCTTCCCTCATCCTACCATGCTCGGTCACTTTGCTCTCTCACATGTTTTCTTCAAGCTCCCAGTAGCCCCGTAAAATTTTTGCTCTAGAACTGTGCCTGCAGTACTTATGTTATCCTACTTTCCTCCTACTTTGGTGGATACAATCCTACTTTTTGGATAATTTTGCTCCTAATTTTCCCCTAATTTTTCAATGAAGCAGAGTTGAAGGCCTGAATGTGTGACGTTGTGTGAGCATTGTTCTACAGTGGTACAAGACGATAAACGACTCACCTTTTTTTACCTTTTTGGGAAGTGAATATTCTTGTGGTCGTTTTGTCACTAAATTCACACACAAAAAACACACTACAAAATATTTCGCACATTATATCAATATGTTTTCAACTGTGACAAAAGTGATTTAACAGTAGGATTTCTGTAAAACATTTCTGAGGGTGAATGCCAGAAAGTCTAGTGCCAATCTTGCAAATGCTGTATTTTATCATATGTCACCACAAAACGATCAATACATCGCAATGGAAGTTTTCATGTAAATAGTCGAGTTCGGTTGATTCTGGGATTCTCATACTTTCTAAAAGTATATACACTTGTCTTTCATCTGTCCAAATTTGAAGACAAGAAGTGATTCAGGAGTAGTTTTTTTTATTGAACTTCATTACTTCGACCATGTTTTTACGGGAGCTTGAAAATTTGGCTGAATTCGATCTTAACATTGCGAGATTAACCATATACCCAAATACAATTGGTTGTTATCCAACATCATCAAGTCCCCCTGTAATAATTTTGGTACCATCACAAAGCAACTTTATGAACTATTCATTGACTGTGATTGTAAGAGCTAAAAGGGATTGTCCAATCCACAGTTCTCTTTTGGAAAGTGACTAGTTTTACCTAGCTTTGTAAGGAACAGTTGTCACAATGTAATTGGCAACAAATTAACAAAGTTTCTCTCACTCGCTCTTTCTAATATCCAGCGCTACTGTCACTGTGTAAGAATTGATGAGACGGAGGTAGTGAGGGCAAAAGGAGAGAAGCTTGAAAGCTTATAGTAAGAAGAAGGCCAGGATGGCATCAGCTACAATCCATCTCAGGGAGGGACTGGGGAAAGGTGAATGAAGTAGTCAAGTAGTAATCCAGGTTTTAAATCCGGTTTAGTCTGAGCTACGGGGGTGGCCGAGATCACAGCTCACACTCACAAGAAATCACCCTGCACCCTCCTCCCTCCACATTTACTTTATTACGGCGCATCCTCCTCCCTCACCACACCTCGGCTACTCTCCTCCACCACACTGCTTCTTCATGTCTTCTTCGGTTCGCTCCCCTTCCCCCTCTGACCAGCCATTCTCGAAACTCTAATCGCCCCTTCTCAAAACATGATCAACATCCTCCTCAACACATGTCCATACCAACGTACTCCGTTCGCCTTCGCCATCTGCATCCACCGCTTTTCCAAACCAAACCATCTTGGCATCAAAACTCAGTCTCTTCCTAGTCCATCAGCTTCACACCCGCACATCGCTCTCACCATTGCTCTCTCAGTCCTTCTCAGAATCCCCACCTCATTTTCACTCAAACACCACGTTTCACTCCCATACAACATCGCCGTATCTCACACAACTCCTATAAACTAATCCTTTCATCTTCAGAGGAACTTTTCCAATATAACAACTCTCCGCATTCCCTAACTTCACCCATCCAAATCTTGCCCTTGCTTCACAGCTGCCCTGCACCCTCCACTCACACTCACCCTGTCGCCCAAGTATGAAAACTCTTTGACTGTTTCCACCTCGTCACACAACTTTTCACATGTTCCACCATCTCTCCTGGTCCTTTTCACATTTTCCACACACAAAATCTCTTGCCAACCTCGGGGTCACTCTCTTCATCCTTGTGCATCTCCCATGAATCCATTTCCCACATTTCCCACACAACACTGAATTTGCCCTCACCCTCTTTCCACACATGTCGCATGGTCTACCTTACTGATACTTCCTCTTCTGCTCCACTCGCCATCATTTTCGTCTTTCCAAGGTTTACCTTCAAACCCTTGCTCTCAAAAGCCATCTTCCACTTCCAGAACTTTTCCCTCATTCCCTCCAACGTCTCGCTCATCAAAACCAAATCATCAGCATACAGCATCTCAGTCATCAAACCTTCTCTTGCATTCTCTGTAACCACATCAATCAGAATTGCAAAAATCAGTGGCGATAACACAGAACCTTGATGCACTCCCACTTTCACCTCGAATTCCTCAGATAACTCTGACCCAACTCTAACTCTTGTTTTAGCCCCTTCATACAAACTCATCATCACTCTGACCATTGCCTCCGGTAAACCTTTCTTTCTCATCGCCCACTCTATCATCTTCCTTGGGACTCTATCAAATGCCTTCTCCAGATCAACAAAACACATGTACAACTTCTTTCCCTTAGCTCTGTACTCTTCCTGAAGTCTCCTGAGAATAAATACTGCATCCATCGTTGCCCTCCCTGGCATAAAGCCAAACTGCATCCTGTCCACCCTCACTATTTAAAGTGGAATTTAAAACAAAACAAGGAAGAAAATTTGGCAAAAAGAAAATCATGCCATGGCATATTCCCATAGGTTAGATGTGGTGAAACCTGTATATAAAAAACACTCAAAGGAGACAAGAACAGTGGTCTGTTTGACCAGGTGGCATTTAAGTACCGGTTCCTGTATTACATATTTCAAGATGAAGCGCTTTTCAAGGGAAACAAAAATTGTGGTTTCTGTAGAAAGGTGGTCTTTCTACACAGGTGGTCGCTAGAGCAGGTTGGACTGTAGTAGAAATTTTACACCCCTGTCAGAAATGAAGTTTGAAGCGGGTATATAGGAATCAGACGACTCCTGTTAGGTGTTGGTTGGTCCAGCCATTACAAAATAATTGTGAAATAATCTACCTCGAAGAGTTTTATAAACAGTTCAAAAATAACTATTACCTTGCAGTGTAGATGTGCAAGCTGCTTTTTATGTGGTTATTAGAAAAGGCATTCCCACTGTAGCAGTAATTTATCACAAAAACTGTGACAAGTGAACTACTAAACCCATTGAAAACTATATGATTTTGTTGTAACACTCGTTTTTTACACAGCTCAGCGTAAAATATCATGGGTCTAGTCTTCAAAGGGTTAATAGCTTTGCAGCTACTTGAAAAAAAAATGGTACTCATAATGACTTTGAGGTGTAGATATGATCATATTCAGGGATATTTGTAGTTTTTTTTTAATTAATTTATTTAAACACGGCACATGCGTTGGCTCGATTGCTGTTTAGCACGTCCGTAACAAAGTATGTACAAAATATTTTAAAAAATGAACATAGTAAATCAAACACAACAGAAAACAACAAATTATACCCCCCCCCCCCAAAAAAAAAAAAAACATGCACAAGCACACATAGAGGGGGAAAATGCCAAAATGCCAAAATAACAACAAATAAAAACAAAAAAAATCTACATAATTCAGAAAAAAATACATTCAGTTAAAAAAAACAGTGACATGTACACGTATGAGAATCAAAGTTATTGAAAAAAAAATGTAAATGCTAATAATACAGTTTATAGAAACAGGAGATGGTGGTCTATACGGGGACATGGATCAACATACTAGTCTTCTTTATGGATATATCAGGGGCCGATAAATGGGGTGTAAATTGCTGTGTTGAGGGCTCTTTTGAAATGTTCCAGTCTTGTTAAAGATTTAATGTTACCAGGGAGATTATTCCATAATTTTGAACCACAGAAAGTCAGACTCTTATGTTTGAAATTGCTGTGAGGTTTAGTTTAAACAATGTGTTCTCAATTTCAACACTATTTACCGGTAATAGGAAAATTGCAAAGAATGGGGTGAAATCTGCTGTAATGTAAATATTTATGTTCATTTACATCACATAAGTGTGGTAGCAGAATGGTGCAATTCACCGCATTTCAGTATTTTAGACAGAGTAGTGGTTTAAGGTGCATGAATATAAATACTTTACAAATATTACCCTGGTACTAAGGGCAGTATTTGTGTTCTTGTTACAGGGTATGGCTTGCCAAGGGAGGTCCAAGGTCTGTACTATCGTCCCTCCAAACCATTTCGGGGCCATCCCTGGTATCCATGTGGGACAACTCTGGAAGTTCCGCGTTCAGGTGAGTCAGAGAGGGGAACTTTTGTTTTCACTTTACTGCATTATCATCTTCCAATAAGCCTATTCATAGCTATACTCTGCGCTTGTGCAGAACAAAGGTAATTTTGGACAAATTTTGTGCAAGAGACATTGGAAACACTGGATAGTTCAGCTGTAGATCATGCATGCACAAGAAGGTGAAGGTATTCTTTTTCTACAGAATTTTACAAAAGCAAATTAATGCATCCCACCATTTTAGAAGTGGTTGCTGTCAGATTCCTCAATGTGAAAGGTATTCACTCTTCAAAGATTTATTATTTGGGGGGGGGGGGTCATTTGAAACATCTGTTAATTATGAACTGGCTTATTGTCCCCTTGCAGAGGAGAGGAGAGGAGCTGTTTAAATCTTTTTAAGTCTTCTCTTCAAGAAGAAGGTGAATTGGAAACGGGTGAAGTCATGAAGATGAGGAAAATGAAAAAATGGAAAAGATGGAGAGGTGGGAAAAGAAGGAGAATGCTAAGAGAGGAGGATGAAGAGAAAGAGAAAAGGGGATGAAGAGAAAAAGAAGAAGGTGGGGAAAAGGAGAATGAGAAGAAAGAAAATACACAAATAGCAAGAGTAATATCTATATCATATGTTTAGATAAAAACTATTGAGCAAATTACAAGTTTTAGTTAAATACAGGATATGAAATTAGATTTGATAGAATGTGGGTTTAGGAAACATGAACCTACCGGTAAGGAATTGTATTTCGAAATGTGGGATTGCAAGACATAGACATGGTTTGAATTTACATTACATTGTACATTTACGTTTTTTACTACATTGTGATTAAAAATGTTATGCTGAATCTTTTGGATTATTTGATGAGACAAAAACAAACATGTACTATGCTTTTTTGTCTAAGCTCATTGTCAATGCACTTGCACTAAAGTAATTTCTGACAGCAACAAATTTAATGCAGGAATAAATTGGAAAAAAAAAATGAAATCTTTTCGAAGCTCATTCTGTATACACTGAACTAATTTCTGACTGCAACAAATTTAATGCAGGAATAAACTGAAAAATGGAATCTTTCTTCATATTTGTCAGGTTAGTGAAGTTGGTGTCCACAGACCCCATGTAGCAGGGATCCATGGCAGAGAGTTTGAGGGAGCCTACTCCATTGTCCTCGCTGGAGGTTATGAAGATGATTTGGTAAGTTAGTAGTAAGCCAGTGTGTTAATGTGCATTTTTGTACACGAGTAACATTCTGATTCATTTGTGTGCAGTCAAATTTTCAGTATCAATATTCTTCCATATGTATCCTAATAAAATTCCATTTCGAGTAAACGTACGTTCATGTTTACAGGCATAAAGTTTTACGTTTCCAGCACACCTTTCACAAGTTTTCAGGAAGATGAGTTTAGATCCTTAAAAATGGACATTCTCATTTTTAAAAATCAAGCTTTTTATGTACCAGTTTTTAAGAAAATTATAACATCAGATTATAACGTCACAATTTCCTTTCACAATCTCCTTTCGTTTGCTACATCGTGTGACAACTGGTGTACTGTACTCTCATCATTTATACCACGATGATCAACATTTTCCGTTCTATCAGATTTTCCTTCAGCTCTTAATGTACCGAAGTCACAGATTTGCACCAAATAATACACATAAAGTCCATAAAGGTTTGAATCCTCTGGCATATTAAGAGTTAGACATTAAAAAAAATAGAGAAATCTGCAATTTTGTATGAAGAAACTAATGTAGGGCCTACAAATGTGTTTTGCAAAATAGTACACAACTGATGTACAAGCTACTGCATGCCACATATTATGTAAACAATGTTCAATGGCCTAGTTTACAAGTAAATCACTCCTAAGCACAAATGTTGCCTCAGGTTGGCACGGTATTGTACAAAACTTTGAACTAAGGTGTCATTTGCAAGTTAAGAATTAATATATTAGTAGTGACATTATTTAATTGCCTTTCTATGACAGGACAATGGACATGAATTCTTCTATACTGGCAGTGGAGGAAGGGATTTGTCGGGCAACAAACGAACAGCCGAACAGTCGCATGACCAGAAACTCACCAAAATGAACTTGTAAGTAGAGGTTATCATAAAGTATATGCTCATGTTTTACAGCAGTGGTTTTTTAAATGCATTGGGTGAAGAATAGCTTAGTTTGGTTGTCAAAGTAAAGCTGGATAGGTACAGTTAATTTCATGCTCATCTAATAAATACATTGTGAGATTCAACAAAAACTGTATAGTTTACAAAGGGAACATTCAACATTTATGTTTATTGCAAGTTTGATGGGAATTTACTTGTTTCTAATCCTTAACCCTTTGGGGATGACGGGCTTGTACAGAAGCCCAGTAAATCACACACTCGGGGACAAATTTCTTCCACAGAAGCCCAGAAAATGTGATAACCATTTCACTCAAACTAAAGGTTATATTGCCTCAATGCTTCTGTCCAACAAACTACATATTTTTGACCAGTATAGATGGAGAAAATCAACTTTAGGTGTGTGATGTACTGGGCTTCTGTACAAGCCTGTCGTCCCCAAGGGGTTAATATCATCTAATAAAATTATTTGCACTCTATGCAATTTTATCTGGAGAAGGGGAAATCATAAGCAATAAAATGCAGACTGGACATCTGCTGGTTCAGTTGTAAATCCTGTTGGGTCATTCATTTTCTGAGTCATTTGAAAAAAAATAATATGTAAAATAAGAAAAATAAAAAACATAAATAATAAAGATCAGGCATTTTGATCTAATTATCATTTGACCATACATACATGAACGGCAGATCTTCTTGGCAAAGTAAATTCTCACTACAAACCTTTCATTCATTAATATTGGTAAGTTATGTACATCACTTTTAACTGTGCTATCACTGTCAATGCTTATTAATTTATAATAATCCTTGTAGGGCTCTCGCTCGTAACTGCAATGCCACCGTGGACAAGGTCAAGGGCAGCGAAGCCAAGGATTGGAAGGCAGGCAAGCCGGTCAGAGTTGTTCGCAACTCCAAGGGACGCAAGCATTCCAAGTACGCCCCAGAAGAAGGAAACAGATATGATGGACTTTATAAAGTAAGAAATCTGGGTACTCACAAAAGAATCTATATTTTCAGAATTTTTCTAAGTAAGCAAATATTTAAATGGTTCATAAAAAATATTTGAAAATTAGAATATGTGATTTAAAATTATTGACAAAACAAGAGAAAACTTAATTCTAAAGCATGTTGTCCAGAAAGTATAAATGCATACCTTATTTTATATTTTGTTTAAGAAAGTAAAAAATATGAATTTTCAGTTCTTTAACCCTATTTTAACTGGGCTATTTCAGACCAGGTTTTTACTGGAATTATACTGGGGGGGGGGGGGGGGTGGGGGTCAATTTTGACACCCCCCCCCTTCAGATCTCGGCGCGACGCGCAACCCCCGATCTCGCTCGGCGAAATTTGCATGCGAATAGAGTCGGATGTAAACTACACGACTGTATAAGTAAAAATTTTCACAAAACAATTTTATTTCTTTCTATTTTTGTAAGTATTAATTAATTATGCAAATAACAGAGATGCCAACCGTTTACGTTTTTGCGTATCATTGTTACAGTTTTTCACCCAAAATACGGCAGTACGATTTTGGCCATCAAAAAAACGATTATTCTAGGACTTCTCTAGTCATCAATCCTGTTTTTTCTCGTTGGCTTTCCATATATGATGCATGCTTGTAGCTGATTTACATTGCAATGTGCTGCAGTTTGTATTATTGTGTAATGTATTTGACAGTGGTGCGCACGCGAAAGTGTGGCATAGATCTCTCTGATGATCCCCATGTGTGCTGTACATTGACTATCAAGTGACGTGTGTGCTTGCTAGCACGCACGCAATTTCTAAGGGATCTCTAGGTAAGTTGATGTGTTCCTGAAATGTGGAGGGAAGTCTTCAAGTCACCATTCATATATAATTGTTTCGTAGTGTGTATCGTGTACTTATCAACGGGATGTGCAAGTCGAAAGTATTACGGTCAAGTGGCCCCGTTAAATGTGATATGTATACAGCCAAGAAATAGCAGAAAAAAGACATTGATGAGGAATAGTTTGGACCACCTGAAAGCGGAAAAAATGAAGTTATTTTAAAAGTCCAGATAGGAGAAGAGGACAGCGAGCCAATTTAGCCTATTTGATTTTGATGGGCCGGGAGTTAGTTATGGCAAACATATTTCTGAGGTCTTGAAGTTTGCAACCATCTATAATTAGTCCCTATACCCAAAATACGGACTCTTTGTTAAGTTAATTACTTGGGGATCTATTTCTTTTT
>JZLH01S0142292.1:1124-30857 GCA_001188425.1 Eucidaris tribuloides | reverse complement strand
ATCTCAGGTAAGTTGAGTTGTGTCCTGTGTGGAGGGAAGTTCTTCAGTCCCATTCATATAAATTGTTGTTAGTGTGTATGGTACTTATCAACGGGAGTGCAAGTCGGAAGTTACGGTCAAGTTGGCCCCTAAATGGTATTGTACAAACCAAGAATAGCAAGAAAAAGACTGATGAGGAATAGTTTGGACACTGAAGAAGGAAAAAATGAAGTATTTTTAAAGTCAAAGACTGAAGAGAAGGAGCAATTTTGCCTTTGTTTTGAGGTGAGTAGTTTGGAAACATATTTCTGGGTCTGAGTTGCAACATTATATAGTCTATAACAAATACGACTTTTGTTAAGAAAATATGATTTTTAAGCATGTTTAGTACGATTTTGAAGTACTGAAGGTTGGCATCTCTGAAATAAGTGTATGAAATTTTGTTTTCGCCTTTAACTCACTTATAACAGCTAGTAGAATGCTAATTTTGGTGAAATATTCATTTTGACATTTCTAACAATTATCTCAAAAACATTTGCCGAATTGGAATAAATTTCTTATGTATTTTATTGTTTTGTGATTCATTAGGTATTTCTTGGTTTTTTCGACCTTTTGTTTTCTATTGTTTTTCGATGAAATTTGTTGGGGACACTTTTGCACATAAACAGCATAAATTTATTCATTTCAACCAGTAAAGACAAAATAATCATTCATTTATGATTTTTGTCTTAAAACACAATTTCCATTGATTTTGTTACACGAAATCACATTTTCCAGCATTTTGGGGTTGACATGCATGTATTAAAAGTCGCGCAGCGTCGTACGGTATGTCCGATTTTCGCCGAAAACGTCTCAAAAGATGCGCAAGACTTGAAAGTAAAAGTCGGCGGAGCGACGCCGATGGAAAAATTTTGCGCGGCGGCATGGTCGCGAAATTCGTCGAGGGGAGGGTCAAATTGAAACCCCCCCCCCCCCAGTTAATATAGGGTTAATTACAATCTTCAAAATAAAACAACAGACAAAACGGTTACACTTCTCATAGAAAATATGATCAATCCCATGTTCACTGTTATTGATTTATCTTGTTAGCAAACAGTGGTGATATATGCTTCAATAGGTGGAAACTATTGATTAAGGTTCCAATATTTAGTTTTGTATTTGAATGAGTAGAAATGCATTTTTTCATTTTTGTTTACACTAGATTGTCAAGTATTGGCCTGAGAAGGGCAAGCGTGGATTCATTGTTTGGCGATACCTGATCCGACGAGATGACCCCTCACCTGCACCCTGGAGTAAAGAGGGCAAACGGAAGATCAAGGAGCTTGGACTAGAACTGGAGGTTTGCAGCAAACTTGCTTCTTTCCTCTTCTCCTCCCCTTTCTCCCTTCCCCTCTTTACCCCTCTTTTACTTCCCTTCATTTTCCCTCCCCTTCACTGCCCCATTTACCACTCCTTCACTTCCCCTTCATGGCAAAGTTGTTGTTGCCAACATCTGCTAACCTTAAAACAAACTGATGCGCAGTAAAAATCATATTTGGAAGGCAAAAAACATTCTGGTACAAAATGAGAAAATTATACATATTGAGCATGCCAATCAAATTTAAGAGAAATCATTTTTTTGCATTAACGAATTCATTGGTTTTTTTTTTTTTTTCCTTTTGGATGAAGAAAAGACACACTAAATATCATAAAAAGATATTAATTGGCAGCTCAGTAAAATAATATAATTGTGTGCAAAAATAGTATCATAATATATTTGTGTGCTGTTATTTTTGCAATCAGTTGATGCATTCTAAAAAAAGGGGGAAAAACAGCATGTCCAGTGTGATCAGTTGATATTAAAAATCTCCCAAGTACTGTTAAAGTGAAAATTTTCGCTCAGTTACCGGTAATTTTTTGTGTGTGCAGAGTTTGGTGACATTTTGCGTGTTTTTAATTTCGCGGAGAATCAAAATACAGAGCTAGCAACCGCAAGTGGCACAATCCTCTGCAGACAACCACTCATGTACACATTCTACAAATACGAAAGAGACTGAGGAGTACAAAAATCAATTGATTATAGCTTTGCAAAAAGATATCTGCGTGTTTTTATTTTCGTGCTATCATTGGCGTGCACGAAATGTGTGAAATTTCCGCACTGCGAAATATTCCACGTTTACAGTATTACCGTTTATTTTCATTTTTTTAATTTTTTTCTCCAGTATCCAGATGGCTACCTTGAAGTGATGGCGGCCAAGGAGAAGAAGAACTCGGATGAAGAGGAGGAGGAGACTCCCAAAAGGAAGAAGAAGGGTGAAAAGGGCAAGAAACGGGCCCTGGATGGTGAGTCAGTTCATAGGCCTTTAACTGGTCCTACTTTTCCTACATTTTCCCACTTTTTGTGAAGATCCTAATTATCGTAGTTTTTCCCCTTAAGATCCTTATTTTTTTATTTTCGTCAAAAAAAAATCAAAAAAACTTTGCAATAGGTTTAATATTTGTTTGGAGTTGAGTAGTCTTTACAGCATGTGGCTGAGAGTACTGTAACTACCATCATCAGCTGTTTGTGAAGGAAAATTTGTGTCCGCAGATTTAGGCTTTCTTGACAATCTTAGGGAAAAATATTTCCATGTATTCCACGTGTTTCCATTTTCTACGGGGTAACTACTTGTACTCCAAACACTACTTATAAACATCCTACTTTCCTCCTAATTTGGTGGAATGAATCCTGCTTTTCTCCTACTTCTGGGAGAATTTTGTTCCTAATTTTCTCCTAATTTTTCAACCAAGCAGAGTTGAAAGCCTGCAGTTTGCTTTAACAGTGGAGGTGGAATTCATTGTTACTGACATTTCCCATTTACTATCCTTTCACTACGATGATCAAGCTTCCCTGTTCCAATGGAATATGTGGTAATTCTTACATCTTCTTTTTAAAGGAATTAATAGAACTTCCACAAGTACTCTCATAATCTATGTCAACCTCCACATACAGTACACATTATTAATGTTACTAAGTTAAAGAGAAAAATAATTATTACTTTTGCCTTGTTGAAAGGTAAACTTGTGGCAAAAATTTACTATGGTAGGCACTTGCAAATATGTAGAGTATACGCATGTACAGCAACATTTTAAGCATATTAAACATCAATTACTCTACTGTAGTTCAGATGTAGGTGAGTGTAAAATAAATGATTTACCTTCTTGTTTTATCTACAATTTGTTTTATAGATGACAGCGGTAAGAAATCCACTCCAAAGAAGACCAAGTTCGAGCTGAGCAGGGATTTGAAAAAGTTGATAGATGAAGATGATGTGAACAAGACGCAATGGAAGGCCATCATTGATGAATGCAAGAAAGGAAAGGTATCTACCCCCCCCCCCCCACTACATAAAAGTAGTAGTAGTAGTAGTAGTAGTAGTAGTAGTAGTAGTAGTAGTAGTAGTAGTAGTAATAAAGGTAATAATATTTGGAGATTTGCCGTAACAGAAACTTGACTTCAAGGCGAAACAGGATATTAGAAGAGACACAATAAAATTTGTCTTAATTCGCACAGAGTTAATATGTGACCTGTCACCACAAATCGATCAATATGGCGCAGTGGAAATTTTCGTGTAAATGCAGTAAATAGTCGAGTTGCGTTGCAAAAGTTGATTCTGGGATTCTGATATTTTCTAAGGGTACATACATTTATCTTCTATCTGACCAAATTTTATGACCAGAAGTGATTCAGAAGTATGATTTTTGTTGGATTGAACTTCAACCATGTTTTTGCAGGAGCCTGAAAATTTGACCGAATTTGATCTTCACATCATGAGAGTAACCATAATATAACTGAATATAATTGCTTGTTTTCCAACACTGCGTCAAGTCCCCCCCCCGCCCCCCCCGTAATAATTTTGGGTATGCACGCAGACTCAGCTGCTTTTAGAAGCTATTCTATATGATGATATTTGTAAAGGCTAAAATGGATATGTCAATCCACAATCCTCATTGTTTGAAGGTCACTAGTTTTTCCACACTTTCTATGGAAACAATTGCGAAAGAAGCCTTCCGTTTAGCATAGAATGGGCCACTAATTTTGCAGCGCTGTTTTCTCCGCACATTTCCTGATAGGGCTTGCATGATAGTCAACATTGTGAGGCAGGCGTCTTTAAATAGGGTTTACTTTGTCATCCTAGACAAATTATACATCATTGTTTTGAAAGCTTAGAGTCTGCTACTCTTAACCTAATAACCACGCGGGGGGGGGGGGGGCATAATGGCCCCCCCAGTACCAGATTACGGCTGCCGCGCGCAATTTTTTGAACCGGCCGTATCGCGTGGCTTTTTAGCTTTCACAGTCTCTCAGTGCATCAATTTAACGAGCAGGTGTTCGAAAAAATCGGGACGTCCCGTTACCGCTACGGCTGCGGCGCAGCTTTTTCGTAACAGGCATGCCAACTCCAAAATTGCTCACAGGGAGGAACGTGATTTTGTTGGTACAAATATCATGCAAATTGGTGATTTTCTGCCAAACTCATAAATGTACCATGAATTATTTTTTTACTTTTACTGGCTGAAATGGATTATGGTTATCTGTTTATGATGCGCAAAAGTGTCCCCGACACAAGTTTTCAATACGAGAAAAAATAATCAAAAACAAAAAGGGTTGCTAAAAAACAAAGAAATCATAAGCAAATCACAAAACAATAAAAACCTGTAGGAAATTAATCTGATTCGGCAAATTTTTCTTTGTAGATAAATTAGTTCTAGAAATGATCAAAATGATACTTTTCACCAAAAATTAGCATTCTACTAGCTATTGTCAAGGTCCGAGATATTAGGCAAAAACATAATTTCATACACTTATTTGCATTAATATTACTTTTAAACAATATTAAAATCAATTTTTTTAAATTTGCTGTAGCAGTCTTCGTAGTTTACATCCTCCTTATGCCGTGCAAATTTTTCGGCAGGCGATCGCGGCGATCCTGCGGCCGAGGGTTGAAGGGGGGCATAGTGGCCCCCGCCCCCGCCGCCCGCCCCCCCGGTGATAAAAGTAGAAGCCACGCAGAAATTACGCCCGGTTGTTTTTAGGGTATTAAGGACAGTATGAAATACACAATTTCCTAGTTTTCCGACTTATGGTGTGTTTTGTGGTGACAGGTCACAAATGATACTACTACTTCTACTACAACCACTAATGATGATGATAATGATAATAATAAAAATAATGATAATAATAACAGTAACCATTATTCTTCTTATTATTGTTATTAGAGTAATTATATTTTGTGGATGAAAAGAAATTTATGATTTAAATATCCCAAGATTTAATTAATTTCTTACTAAACAGAGATCTGGTGCCGTACTCCATTCAGCCTCCGGGCTCTTGGAATATGTCACCAGACTGTTGATATTCGTCCATATTTCATGAACAGGCAGAGAGGGTAACCGATATCACTTCCAATTTCTCCTGACTAAAACAGAGATGCCAGTTTTCAGGTAAAATATAAATTTTGGCTCTGGCAATTTATCCTTGGGCCAAATTTCAGGATTTTTGGCCAGAGCATTCACAACTAACCAAACAGTCGTTTGTGCTCACTGCAAATTCAAAACTTGGACAAAAACAGTTTTGACATCTTATACCAATTTATCTGACACCAGGCCTGATTTCAAGTTCGGTGTTCTAGCCAGTGTTGGCGTTGTTACAACACCAACACCAGATTTTAATACAGAACTTGAAATAACCCATTGTATACATGCAAGTGTGTTTGAAGTGGTTTCCAAAATGTTGAGGTATCATATTGTGGCCATGCATCCCCTGTCCCCATGGCAGTATGCGTAATCAATCATATTGTGTAGTGTTGCACGACTCCAGGATTTTTTGGAGTCGACTAGTCGCCCATCAAAAGTCGCGACTCTGACTATTTGGCGACTCTCGGCGTTTGGGTCTGTCGGCACGATCAATAGGTAAAAAGAATGATACTACAGCCTATACAGTGACTGTTCAGTGTCCTCCTTCAATGATTTCAGTTCAACAACATGAATATATACCCCGTATATGTCTCTACTTGAACTGAACTGGTCATGATTTTATATAACAATGAAATGAAAAGACTGCGATGTTGATTGTCATCGATGTTTTCATAGTGATCCAGAGAGTCGACTCTTGCCTTCCTAAAGTCGGAGTCACGACTCCTTGAAGATAGTCGCGACTCCGACTTTTGGCGACTTAGTCATGCAACACTAATATTGTGTGACTTTATTTCTTTCTTAGAAAATTCTGTCAGCTGTGGAAGATGCCTTCACCTGTATTTGTTGCCAAGAGGTTGTTTTCCATCCCATCTCTACACCTTGTAGTCATAACATCTGTAAGGTAAGTCATATTCACCTCCCATACCATTGAATGGTATCTTCCATGTCTGTGTAGTTTAGGCTGTACTGGTGGGAGGAACCATTTGTTATTTTACGGATGAGAATTTGACTCTGCCATGTCTTCTCAGCTGCTATACATAAATGTCAATGCCAGCTCCCATTTAGACCAAGTTGTATACCACGTTCATATATCTTGTTCATTGATTGGTTAAAAGTATGTCACATGATAAAAAATAAACACACTATTGTGTGACTCTGTGAGACATTGCCAATAGTACTATTAACGGATGCGATTGCCGCTTTGATTTGACCCACAGTGGGTTCTCGATTTGAATCTATGCAGCGCTAATTCATGCACATGGCACAAACGTACATATCAACATGCTTTGGCGTGCGTCTCATATTTTCTACATTATCTTGAGATGGTTCAAGTGTTTATGTGACAGAGAGGTAGCTGGATAAATTAACCTAAAGTTGAAGGCCGTCTTGCACCATGGTAAAGCAAATTATCAAAATTTGCATTAGTTTAAGACAACCTTTCATGACTATATCAAAGTGAAAGATTATTGAAAGGTTATGTCAAACAAGCACATAAATTTAAGTGATCATATTATTACTGAAATAAAGTATGAATTTGATTGTGATGATATTGTGTACTTTAACCCATCCTTATAAGTATGTCAGTTTTCCTTCGTAATGGGTCTGTAGCTTTGTTTTTACTTTCTGTCAATTTCATAGTCCTGCCTGCAGCGGTCATTCAAGGCCGAGATCTATACCTGCCCAGCGTGTCGCTACGACCTCGGTAAAGGGTACAGTCTGGCCTACAACAAGCCTCTCCAAGCCGTCCTAACAGAGCTGTTCCCCGGATATGATGCTGGTCGCTAAGACAACCAGCTAAATGTGTGTACCGACTGTTTTAGGTAATTCACACTAAAAATATGATTGGTACTTACAATGAAAGTTTGATAGAAACTGCCCTGAAACCATCATTCTAGCAGTGACACACTGGTATCTAGAACAGAACAGTTGAGAATAGCTGAACACTTATTTTATAACAATGGGTAATTTCAAGTCTGGTGTTAGTGTTGGTGTTAAAGGAACAAAATCGTCTGCTAAATTGAGCTCCAACACCGAGCTCAGTTTAACTCAAGATACCGATTGTCACAACACCGAGTAACGTCATGCGTGATTCATGCTGTTGGCTGAAAGTTACACCGATGGCCAAAAGAATGGACAAATGTTACAAAAATGACACCAAATCAACACTGCCTGGCAGAAAAATTGTATGAATCTGAAAGACAAGTTACTCTATCTCCATATGTAAGTTAAATATCAGTTTAATTAATTATGTCATTTTTTTTAGGGGAAAAGGTACTTTCAGCGGTTTGCGTCGCACGGTGAAGCTTTCTCCGTAGCTAAAACACACACATATATTGGCTCTGCCAATAACAAGACCAACACCGAACTTGAAGTCACAAATTTCCTAATCCCTAGAGTTTGGTGTTGATGAATGGGGAAATTACACATAAATCATCCACACCAGCCATGGTACCTGGTTCAGCAGATGATATTAAACACCAGCTTCAACACGAACTACAGGAAATACGTCATAATTTTCAAGGTCAACCCTGACACCGGGCCTGACTTGAAGTTCAGTGTTTTAGCCAGTGTTAGTGTTGTTACAACACCAACACCAGATTTCAACTCTGAACTTTGAATCACCTAATTCATGTATGTCTACATTATGTTGATGAAGTTCTAACACAAAAATGTGTATATGAGAAAATGTAAATTGGGGGATATTGTGAAGTCATGCGTAGTCAGGTTATCTTTGAGGGTGCACCACATTTTCTGATGAATGACATTCTTAACTTTTTTTTTTAAATTTACAACAAATCTTATTACCATTATATCCCTTAAAATTTTGTGTATTTCTTTTTTTTTTCTTCAAATGAACAGGGTCTTTGTGTGGCCATGAAAATGTAAAAAATATGTAGATTTTAATACTGGCTATACTTGATTCATGGATTCCTTGATTACCTGTTTGTGTGCTACTAACTATCTACATTTGAAGGTATTTACAAAAGACAACACACATGCTCTTTCCCCTCTCACTGTATTTCTTTCAAATATATTTAAATTTCTGTTTCATTTTCATTCAATGTTTTGCAGATGAATTACCTGCGAGGACATCATTATAATACAATCATCCATTCTTCACCAGCAATGACTTGTGAACGTTGACACAGTTACTGTTCTACAGTTGGAGTTGAAACAATTAAAATCCATAAATGTCCTCATTAACTTTGTATTCAGTGTTCTTGGTGTATAAGTACCAATCTGCTTTCTCAAGTTGTAATAAAATGGTGCTGCTGTACTTGGTAGTTGTAGGGTTACACATGAGTTGCCATAACAACGAGGTGTATTTATTTGTTAGTATTATCTCTCTCTCCCAAAATCTGCTACTTAACACATTAATTAGTATTTTCATTCTCTTAGTGATTTGTGATTTATGTAAAGAAATCTAACAATATTATTATACATGTATAATCTCAACAAGTACTTTTACATATTACCTGCAAATATTAAATACAAATTAGGTCATATCACATCGATCGATATGTGCTTGAAATATCAGACTAAAATGTAGCTTGCATAAAACTAGTTAGTTTATGTGTATATCATATATCAGCATTATAAGTTGATATAAGCACTAAAATAGAAAGAATGTCCATACTACTGCACTTCTTAACTCTGTGCAATTCCTTTACAATGGAAAACTACAAGGTAGATATTTGCTTTACTTTTAAACAAACAAGCTATCTACTTCATTTCAATGCATAATTATCTTTTTACCTCACTTTTCTACCTCGCATGATATGAGAAAAAAAAAACGAAATCGAAGATGTTTATTTTGTTTCCAAATGATAGATGTGTAATAACTGAGGAAATCTTTAGTGTCCCTATCAACTTTGCGAAGAATTTATTGAAAAAAAGACATTGAGAGAACCTGTATGTGCAATGCGGTGTTGGTGCAAAATAGGAGGACATACGATGCCACTAACAACTCGCAAACTAACATAAATTTACACTAGGACATCTGGTGTTACTCTTTCTGTTTCAAACTTCCACACTTGACGAGAGAAACTATATTTTCTTTTTGTGCTTTAAGAATAATAATAATTTGTCAGCTGATGTATGTTTTTCCTTGGTATAGTATACAAATGAATTACAGCAAATGGAAAAATTTGATATGGGTACTAGGAATGTTCACTTCTTTCTCTACAGTAATTATTTGAAAAAGCAATGCTGCCCCCTATAGCCAATAATTTAAACTGTATAACAGCTTTAGCGATGCTTTTTGTAGCTTGAGGGAAATGATGCACAGAAGTTAACGTTTGTGTGTTTCTTGAAGAAAGGTTTGGTACTACTTTGTATTTTGATATTTGCTACCGTTTGCCACATTTGTAAATATTTTTAACGATGTGGAAAAAAAAAAAAGAATGTTTGAATGAAGAAAAGGACTGGGGCTGATTGGTCTTCCAATGATTAGATTGTTGTGTGAATTAGATAGAAAGAATTTATGATATGAAAATTATTTTGTATTGCCTGAAAAGTGCCTGAATGTACTACAGCAGTGACTGCTGTATGGAGTTCGATGATATCTGGATGAAAAGTAGTGTATGCTGAGTTAATTCGTAATCTGTAACTTTTTTTTCCCAGAATATTTTTCTATGATTCTTGATCTTTTTAAACACTGTGTACTCTGAAAATGTTTTTTTTAATCATGAAATGTATTACATATTTTTTTATGTCAATGAGATGGTAATGATGTGATTTTTTTATTTTTTATGTTATGATTCTTTTTTTAAGGAAGTCATGGAGAGTTTGGAAAGTACTCAAAGAATTGTAATTGTTAGCGGAAAGACATGTTCGTAAATTGTACAAGTCATACAGAAAAATTCATCTGTTTCCAGTTAATCACATTCCAATTTAAAAGTTCCATGAACATTTTTTTCCCAGTGGCATCATTGTCAAAGAATGAAGTCCATACATATTGTAGTGCACATAGTAATAAATTTGTCATCATTGTGCTTTTAAAGCAAGTCTTGTTAAATGTTTTCGCTTCTGGTGTTTAACGGTCCTTGTTTTATTGCAATTCAATTTTAACGATGATAACATATTTACCATAATTGTAATATGTGAAAGAAGAATTTAAATTAATGTTTTAACAAATGCATCATTAAAACTGTATATTGTATTATCTAGCATTTGCCAAATGGTTTGTATTGTGAGTAGAGTAGACAATTTTTAACCGCCATGAATTTATCCTCGCACAAAGAATGATGGCAGTCCGCAATAATAAACTTGGTGTTAGAATAAATATCAGTGCTGTCCTTCATTTCATTTATTGATGAGGCTTTTATGGACACATCTCAATCATATACACATACATATGAGGTGTGACATAAAAAGAAGCGAGACTGTGAAAGCTACGCCCTTGGCGCAATGTCAATGGACCCACCGCCCATGTTACTGTGTTGCCCAACATCTCATCATCATTCTATTCTGTGCCTCTTCCTCGAGCTGTTACATGGTACGCCCCATCTATGTCCCGTTATGATACTAGAGGTTTCATAAACGTGGAGCGGGGAATTGATCTGAAGTTCCTGGTTCAGTATGGTGGGGGCCCAATCGAAAACGCAATATCGCGGGCGGGATCTCCGTAAAGGCTCCTGGAGAATCTCGAGACACCAGTTCAGGCTGTTGAAATTTTGTCATGGGCATGGCCGTCACAGTTCAGTTTCTTTTTTGTCACGCCTTTTACAGACATACACATACATGCTTACACACACACACATAAAGATAGACACACATGCACAATCTTGTGTGCTTAAAAATCCTGAACTAAAAATTGATACAGTATGAGTAGTAACTTGAAACATTATTTTGCCAAAACAAGAAGTTTTGGCTTTATCTCAATTTTCCTGCCATTTTGTCATGCCGTATCATATCAAGGTCAAGGGACGAGGTCCCAACTAGCGATAATGAATTCCAAGCATCTTAATTCTGTAAGGATGTACAGGAGAATAATAAACTTGGTTTTAGAATAAATATCAGTAATGTCTTTCATTTCAGTTGAGGAAGCTCTTACGGACACTTACTGAAACATACACACATACACATACGCAATGCACACAAAGATACAAACACAAATACACAATCTTATCTGATGTGCTTCAAAATTCAGAACTTAAAATTGATATTTTGCTGGCATGAGGAATTTGGGCTTTATCTCTTGATCAAATCATGGAGGTGAAACGATGGGGTCCCAACTAGCAATAATAAATTCAAACAACATAATTCTGTAAGGATGTGCAAAAGAATTCTTCATGTGCTTTGCTGTCTTTTGGTGTTCAAAGTTCCAAGCAGCCAACTTCATAGGAAGAGCTAAAAATGAGAATTGAATTGTAACTCCATCCCTAGTACCTCCTTGAGCAAATCAAGAAGCTAAATACAGTGTATGTTGTTTTGAAAACGGGGTTTGGGTCACCATTTGTACACTTCAGTGAAGGAGGTGGGGAAATGACTGACTGACAAGATGTAAAACAATGGAATTCTGGGTTGAGAGGGATGGTAGGATTGTTGTTTTGAACAATTACATTAAGCAGACTACTTGAAATTCTACAAACAAAATCGAACACAAACACAGATGTAAAAGAATGTCTGGTATTTATTTTACCTTTTTTGACAGTTTCTCTTTGCAAAACGCTTTTTGTACAAGCCCATTACAATGTTTAATTAAAAAAAGTTGGTGACATATTTTACTTACAATCATAAAACAAAATTTACATCACACGGTTTGCATGTATTCACAATTAGTTGATAATTTCCCTATATAAAAGTGACATAATTCTATGTTGTAAATTCTTGAATTTTTGCGAATTTGTAAGCAATAATATAATGAATTAGAATAAATTTACAACTACAGTATAATGTGATTTACTATGTATGTATACCTCGTCAAAACCAGAACTGAACTTCGCAAGGGGTTTGATCTTCAGTTCTACAACCTAATCAGGGTACAGTGCGGTTATTCCTCTATACAATATCCAACTTTAAGTGGTACGAATTTCTTCACCACATGACATATTGAAGAAATCGACCCTCACACTTTGTACGTTTGAAATGTTGCAGTTTACAGACACCATGCCATCATCTTGTGAAATTTATGAATTAGTATCTGGAAATATCATGACTTAATTTAATTTGATTTACAGGTATTTGAATGAAAATATGGGATTAAGTTTTATGTTTTCAACAGTTTCAAAATGTGAAGACAGAGTTTAAATATGGGCGGAGTTGTCTCTGGAAGAAATTATAGAAACAAAAATAATATGAAAACAACACCAAAAGTAACAAAGATATTAACTATATGAATAATAAAAATACCCTCAAACCTGTACAATAAGTTATTCTGCAGCATCCAGTATTTGGAACAAAAGCAGTTGCATTCCAGTCTAGCTTTTCATTTTAGTAATTGAATTCACATACTGGCGAATGTTTCATTTGTTTGCTATACGAGATTCGCCGGTACGTATTGTCACTGACGAATTACACACATATGTTTATATACTGGTGGCAAAAAAGGAAACACACCTCTCGGAAAAGAAATGAACTACTAGAAATAAAAGAAAAAGTAAAAGGATAAACTCAAAAGTAGTAAAACAAAATAGAAAACAAGCTAAACTACACAGGTTCATCATTTTGAGTTGAACGTCAAAGAGACCAAAGCGAAAAAGAAATCTCAAAATATTTTGTAAGTAGCACTAAAAGAGTCACACACTGAAACACTATTTTTGCTGTTTGAATTGTTGCGACACAATTCCAGTTGGAAAGAAAGAAAAGAAAAATACAGCACTATCTACACTAACAAAACACAAGTAACCATTGATTTCTAAATCCATCTCAGTCTACCTAAAGTCAAAGTAAAACGACTGATAAATTTCCAAATAATTTTGGATAGGACTATAAGCCCACTCACTGTGTGAATGACATCTTTTGATGATGCCAACTCTAAAAAAAAAACTATCCCTTGTGGGCAGATAGCTTTGCCCTGAATGACTGGGCCTCAGTCCTGCCATAAAAACACTTTTCAAATACTGTTAAAATCATCGTAAGTTGTCCAATTTGTGATTCATAAAATGCACACATCTTGAAAGTACAGGATTTCACGCCATAAAACATGTTTTGCTCAAGTTTGAAGAAAGTACCCACAAACGCACGCACACACATGCAAATACACACACACACACACACACGCACATTCTTGTAATGACCGACGAACGTGGACCCTTCCCTTTCTAGCTTTGTGATCAGATTTTTCAAAGCATACCGAGGACAAACAAACCTGTTTTATATATGGTAATCGCGGATAAAATGTGTGTGTGATTGACTACAATCAAACCGTGGACCTACCCCATACCCTATACACACCCTGCACAACCGAGGACATACACACCAGAAATTTGTATGGTAACCGTAGATAAAATGTACATGTGTGTGATTTATTACAACCTAATCGTGAACCTACCCCTACCCCTAGACACGTTCTCAAAACAACGTCCAATGTACGTCCACTTTTAGGTAATTTCCAATTGATTAGCATGTGCTAGACAACCGTGGACGTCCACGGTTGACAAATGTCCACGTTTGCCCTCAAAAATCCCGATGAAGGTCCACGATTGGGGGCATTTACAAACGCACACACACACACACAATTTTGCATTTAACATCATCTAACAAGTTTCCTAATTTTACACAAGAATGAAAATGAATGAGACCTTTTTACCTTTTTGCCTGCCATACTCCTGCCACTGTACCTGAAAATGAATGGTTTGCACCCCACCCCCAAACCCCCCCCCAAAAAAAATATACTGTCCAGTCATAATTTCAGTATTTTTATGAACGAAAGATAGGGTACTATAAATAACGTGGCTCATAAAAATGCATTGAATTCCAGTAATATAATAAAAATGTAATGTGCATACACAGGAATGAACCACTGGTTTAATGCACTCTGCCTTACTTTGATTAGCCACCACACACCATTTTATTCATTTTAATGCCAACACCTTCCAATTCTTTAACGTGGAATTTGAATGTAATGCCCTTTTCTTATCTAGCTAAACCCTCCCACGTTTTCTTCAGTGAAATTGGACCTAACAGTTACACCAATCTACCTGAATTGCCCCTTTCAAAGTACATGTATACAAATATTTTGAACAAAGTAGTTTGGATTCAATATGCATAATACATCATTTGTGCAGTCATATTCCTGATGATACTCCATTACTCCAAACCATCTAAACTACCGGTATATATCAGCACCTCAAATTATATTCATACAAAATGTATAAAGTGTACATTTCCTGGTGGTATACTAAATATATGTGTATAGTCTCTATACATACACACGCACAAATAAAATATTCCTATTTGTATTAAAAGGTATTTTGACAGGGTAAATATACATCTGTTCTCTATGTCCTTTGTTACAAGAATAAGAATGATAATTTTATTATTACAGAAGTACATAAATAAAGGTATATAATTTTCATAACTATTTGGTGTATATAAATATGCCGGTCTATATTTCAAACACCCTGGTCTACACTATATACAACTATAGAAGGGAGCTTGTGAAGTTTTCCCTACATGGAAAAAAAAAAGTCTTTCACCTTACACATTAAAAGTAGATCTGTTGTACATTAAACCTTTTACAAAAGGTGTCCTTAATTATTGTCAATCACTATGGTAAGTTTGTAAGAATGATGTTAATAATATATGCACTATTGAATATCAGAGCCCATATACTGAATCATCTATGGATATAGTTATTCAAGCATTTTATCCTAGAACATGAGGTCTGAATAATGTCCTCAGCCAAGACATATTCCACTAGATAAGAATTCTGAGATGAATTACTTGCAGTTATACAATTAAAAGAACAAAACTGTGAGTTGGATATATTCTTATCATTTCATATTATACAGGCTGATATAAACTCCTCAAAAAAAGTTTGGACATCTGAGTTTGATCGATTATATCTCCGGTTTCGTAGTAATAATCATTGAAAGCTTGGTATCATCGAAAAGATTATTTAATTTTCTTTAAAATGATACCTTATTTGTTATGATTATGCCATCACGGTAAGGGCAGCATCTTAAAATGTGGTGTAAAGTGTAAATTGAAAAGCTGCAAAATGACCAAAGTTCGGTAAGTCACCCAATTTTGTTGTTGTTGATGAGTGAGTTTTCCAATGTCTCTTTGGTTGTTATGCACTCTAATGTGAATATTGACATGGATTGAAAGAAAAACCTGCATAAGCAAGCAAACAACAACAAAAAAAAAGTGTAAAAAACAAACAAACATGTATGGGCATTAAAAAACTGGACATAAGACATTTAATCTCACGGACCTTTCACCACATAGTGATAAAAAAGTGGCAGGAGCTTGATTTTGCATGGATTTTCTCAGAGGGAGGGTATAATGAGAATGGACTGGTCTGCGTACAGCCCATACCTCAACCCCATTGAACATTTGTGGGATCAACTCGGCCGGGCTGTACGGAAGAGAGTCACAAATGCAACGACATTGGCAGGTTTGCGTCAATTACTGATTGACGAATGGAATGGCATCCCACAGCAACGAATCACAACGCTCATCAACAGCACGGGGAAGCAGTGCCAGGCAGTGGTGCAGGAACATGGGTCATCCACCCGATACTGAACTCTGATCATGTCATTAAAATCAATGAACATTGATGAAATCAAAGAGCCATGTGAAGATAAAAATGAAAATCCATGCAAATCAAGCCCCTGCCACTTTTTTTATATTACTTTGTTGTGTTAATGTGGTGAAGCGTCTGTGAGATTAAATGCCTTATGTCCAGTTTTTAAATGCCCATACATGTTTGTTTATTTGGTTGTTTCACTTTTTGTTGTTGTTTGCTTACTTGTGCAGGGGTTTCTTTCAATCCATGTCAATGTTGACATAAGAGTGCATAACAACCAAAGAAACACTGGGAAACTCACTCATCAACAGCAACAAAAATCGGGTGACTTACGTAACTTTGGTCTTTTGCAACTTTTCAATTTACACTTTACACCACATTTTAAGATACTGCCCTTTCCCTGATGGCATAATCATAACAAGTAAGGTATCATTTTGAAGAAAATTAAATAATCTTTTCAATGATACCAAGTTTGTATTGATTATTACTACGAAACAGGAGATATAATCGATCCAACTCAGATTTCCAAACTTTTTTCGAGGAGTTTATATGGCTCTCCATTATCTGTTCATTAGTATTTCAAATATATAATGAGTCACTTCTTAATTACTCTAAGTGTGAGTGAGTTGTGTTAGATAATTGATACATTAGTCTACAGTCACTAAACTGCAGTATAGTTTATGCATTTTGGAAAAATGGTTGCAGTTTGTATATAGCAAGATGATTTCATGTTTAGCATAAATATTAATCATGGTACACAGCTGTATATGCCTGTCAAGAAAATTAGGAAATCCCAATTTCAGGTTAGTTGAGTTAGTCTGCCCAGATAAAGCAATCCAAATAAAATAAAATTAATTAAATTAAAAAATAAAAATTCTTTGACAACTTTCTATGAATATTTTTATCATTATCATGAATCTTTGAATATTACTATAATATACATTTTTCATGTTGGAATGCTTTGTACAAAATCATTGTCTGTAGTTTGCTCTTTGTGTTAATTGGCACTGAATATTTGATGTAATTTGTTTGGGAGAAAAAGTAACATTTCAAAAAAATGTAATACTGACAATATGTATCATAAAATATGTTTACGAATCTGCATGGTTCTTTGACATGAATTTAGCATTCATATGAATGTATATGTAGGTGTCATGCAGATGAATATTTATCACAATATTACTTTAAGTAGTTGCAATGAATTGCATTGTGCTGAATGATATTCCAACCAAACTGGTTTGACTATATCTGAATTCTAAACAACTTTCTTTGAAAAACCCTGACGACTTATTTCCTTATCTAAATTTAGTAACAGCTTTTTGGTATCAGTTCAACCCCTTGCAGTCTTTTCAAATGAAATTACAAACTTACATGGTCCCTTTATTTTATTTATTTCTTTATGCCTGTGATTTGTATGATAATATTAGTCCAATTTTGGTTTAACAATTCAGACTAATCTTTGATAATGCTTTATATTGAAACCTTAAAATCTGGTCTTGTTGGACAACTAGCATTTTACCTGAGGTGTATTAGCTGCCCATAATGAACCATGTGTAACACCATGTGCAGGCAAAATTGGCTTGAGTGCCTTATTGGCAGCCAGGCTAAGAATACTCCCCAGGGAGTGGAGGTGGTGCACACTTATGCAGGCATGATACGGTCCGATGATCAGGCAGGGTAAATTCGTGAGAGAGTGCCTAAAGGCACCGATCCAAAGACTATAAACCACCAAATTTACCTTTACCATGATCATGTCACGAGTAAGCTTAAATAACTGTCTAAAATTTAGTACTTGTAGCTACAGTGTATAATAGCAAATATTGGGCCTGACTTGATTAGTTATAAACTAGACTCATTGCTTACAGGGTAACTAAACACATGGGAGCAGCACTGCTATTTTAAATATTCTGTGCATGTGATAACACGTTTCACAAACATTTGTGCGTTGTCATACACCGGAACTTAAACATAGTATATAAATAGTGATTTTCGTGTCGTGCAATATATACGGTATATGCTCGACGTCCGTCGGTGATGTCACACATTGTCCAATCAAGAGGAGACGAGAACGTCAACTCGCTAAGTAGTTCAGGATGTCGTTCTCGATAACGGTTGCGCTAAAGGTCACGAAATCTCAGGGAGTTTTCCCGATAGTCCGACGGGATGGTGAAGAGAGAGGAGCTGATGTTGTCGCGGTACTGGAAGGCTTGAAACGTGACGCGGGCAGTGATGGTGGGAAGGACAGGTACATCTGAAAGAAATGAACATTGATCAAACCGATCAACTAGTTGAATACAACCATTACGCACTGAACATAAATCTTCAATGCTTAATCTGACTCAATTCCTTACTTACATGTAATTATGAACTGCCACAGGATACACATTTTATTTCGTAACATTTCTACAGTGTGGTTTTGTATGCGAGTCATGACTTTCTCATAGAAATGGTTAAAGACACAAACTAACATTGTGGAACTCAAAATTTTCAAACTTTGATATCTGAGCTGCATAATAGTGCTTAGATGGACAAATAAACAGCCTACCATACAAAAGTTTGGAAAGTTATGCTGCTACTGGCATGGTATGAATGAATAAACACTTATTGCTCAGGCTGAGTATAAATTAGTCAGACCTATAACACAGTAGTCTATGGGAGAAATAGGCAAGGCCTTTAACTCAAGTTTTTTTTGTTTACAACAGACTTACATCATCAAATCACGAGAATAAAAATCTGATTGAGATATTGATTGCACTTAAACTACATTTAAAATTTTGACATAATGACAAAGACATGCTGAATATCTATCACATTATTTGCACCTATTTTGATAGGAAAGCCAGGAGGTAGTTTCATCTGTACAAAGTCTCTTAACTTGTTGAAATGTTTCATGGACGTCAGTACTTCTAGCATGTTGAGCAGATCCGTCACTTCCATGGGAAAATCTTCACTCTATTCATTAACAAAACAGACAAGTTACGGACATTTAAGAAACAAAATGTAAACAAGATATTGCTTCGTCTAATCTCAAATATAATTCACTACAAATTGGCAACAAATAATATTATAATATCTCTCCTAAATGCAGGGCATCTATTTTGCAACCCTCCAGAAGCACAACAAAACATCACTCATGCCCTAGGGCTACCTATGAAGGATGTGTCTGTGAAATTTGATGATCAGTAATTATCTAGAATTTGAAAAATGCACACACAAAAATTACTGCTGTTTACTGTATGTTCCAGGCTCTCTGAACTGAGCCACGTCAGTAGCATTATTGCTAATGTAGCACTATAATGTAGCACTAGAGTATTTACAATGGTACAAAAATCCCAGAATACTACATTCTCTAAACTGTGCACTTTTTGTAATATAATTTATTTTGCACAATCATTGTTTCAAATTTATGATGCAATCATACAATGGATATAAATACTGTAATTGATTTGTTAATACCACTATTAATCATTTCATTATGATTTTTTTAAAGTTCTTTGTTGTGCAGAAACTCTGCAAAATTAGTCTCACCATGGCAACGGTTGCCTTGAACATTTTCCTCATTTCTTTGTTGACTTGCGGTCTGCCAATGGAGGGCAAAATCCTGTCAAAATAAAGAAAACAATAATGTTATATCAATAATAACTATAATAGTTTCAATTTATATGACACCTGAAATGAAATACATCTCTAAGCCTTTTACACTTTTATTACCCCGGTCTTCAAATGCTTCTAAGTATATCAGACACTTGTCCTCTCCTATAGGAGAGTAGGAGACCAGTCAAGACTTGGCAGCTACAATAGGCGCACTCATTCCATTCCTACCAGGAACCCATTTACACCTGGGTGGAGAACAGCAAAGCAGATGAAATGTCTTGCTGAAGGACATACTGTAAATGCCAGTTGTTGAAATCAAACTTGAGACTTCTAGATTATGAGGCACATGCCTTACCATTTATCAATCTAGCCACAGCAGCTCTCCATACAAGACTGTTTTCAAAATGATTTTAGGCTGCTTAATATTTGACTGTGTAGTATGATTTTAACTACCGAAATTACTTGTGTTATCAGAGTAAAAGTATAGATGTATCATTTTGTTTTTTCTGACGTGCTGGTTTTGTTCAAAATTAGAAAAGGCCGATACTCCTAGCTTCTGTCAAATGAAAACAAATATGTAAATTGTTGACTTCCATCTTTATAGGGTTGTTAGAAATATCAACGAAAGGTTAATTGTACCATTTGAATGCTAGATCCGCTACTTAATCTCACTATCAAATAGAGTAACAGCAGATTATGGGTTCAAATCCTGCAGTGGTTAGTATTTTACTGTGTCAGTGGTTAAAAAAGATCAAGTATTAGATCTAACCAACTACAACTGTACAAGCAAACACTCATCAAAACAATATTTCTTTAAAAAAATAGTGAGGCACTACATTCCCATTATCATGTTCTTTGTATAGGGCACAAAGACTTGGCATGGCATTTAAGGCAGGGGCTGCACCAGGGAAAAATCTTAGGTAGGCAGAAACCAGTAGATGGCGAAAATGTCAAAAAGACCTAAATTTCATGAATAACACTAAAAAAGAAATCCATGATTTTCTGAATTTTGACAATTTGAAGGGGGGGGATGACTGCCCCCTCCACCTTGCCCCCCTCCACCTTGCCCCCCTCCTCCCCCCCCCCCACTATGTTAAAAGGTCATATACTGAGACCTCAATCCCCATTATCATGTCCCTTGAATAGGACATAAAGCCAAAGGTTAAGTATTGAGATCAAATTAAAGAGCACATGAAAGAATCCACCGTACTTTACAAAGGTACAACCCCAGTCCTATCTACTCACATTCCTTACATACTTGCTTACTCACAATCTACTGAAAAAATGAATCAATTGAATTGATCAAAATAAGTTATGAAATAAGCACAATATAGGGATATTGAAAGGACACCACTAAAGCTACTGGCAATCAGTACCAGCAGTCTTTGCACAACATGGAAAAATGGCCTTCATGTTTGTGTTTACAAAACAAATGGTATTTATTGATAAAAGTGGTGAAGGGTACAGCAAACATACACCCCAAGGCCTGTCTTCACTTATTCATTATGGGTCATCAATTGGGGGGGGGGGGTGCCAGAAGTCCCCCCCCCAAGAAAAAAAAGTTGTAATTTTTAAACTTAACACACTGCTTTGGGAGCCTGGGGACCCCGGCCCCACCTTTTTTTTATTACTTTGCACCATGTGACATAGCATGGTAAATTCAAGCCCCCCCCCCCCCTCCCATTCCCTTTCATAGAGATCCTGGCTACACCATAATGGGTCGTCGTAGATTCTATACCAGCACATACCTTTAGAAACAAACACAATGTCTACATATTGGTGCTTAGGCCAAATAAAAAAAAACACATGTTTCTCGTCCCCGCCCGCCTCAGATTTTGGGGCCGCTTGAATTTATTTTTTATTTTTATTTTCAACCAACTTAGAAAAAAAAGTTAAAAAAGAAGTCAAAATGCCAAAATTCCATTGGGATATCTGATGACATAAACACACTCTTCCACACTAACACAGTGATGTTTATATGGCCTTGCCTGGGGCAATTAAATTGGCTGTCAAGTCACCGAGGTGCTTGGTCAAGCCTATGTTGCCCATAGACTGGAGCTCTGGCTTGGTATACATGACCTGATGACTGATGAATTTTTTCCCCCTTGTTTTACTTTTTTTTTCTAGTCAGTGTATTGTCCAGTAGATGATATGGCATGGCATGTCAGACTCAGATGACAAATTCTATACCCCTTGCAGTAGGGTCTACTACATGGATCCTGGGTGTTATGACCCATGTCATCCCCCTTTTCTTTTTGAAGTGTAGATAGTAGGCCTATGGCTTGTTTGGTACATGCCCTTTGTTTCCTTTTTGTCTTTTTTTTTACAGTATTTGTGCTAGTAAAAACATTGTATATGTTCACTTACTACAATATGTTCATTATTTTGATGATTCGTTTGATTTGGAACGTACATGAAAATGCTACAAATTTCAGATGGCGGCCATCTTGAAAAATAAAAAATAACAAATAAAAAGCCCCTCTTTTTCATTTTTTTCAAAAACTCGGACGAGAAACATATATTTTTGTTTACTTGGCCTTAGTTATAGCTTATCTCACGACATATTTTTACTCTGTTTACAAAACATGTGAAGGAATTAGGGTGAGACCATTCTTTGTATGCCAAAAACTGTCATATTAACCTGTTGCCATGGGAATCAAACAAGCCATGTATTACATGTCGCTCTATGGGAAGTTATGAAATCTCAAAGGCAATAGGTTAAAGGCATCGTATGAAAATATTTATATTTTTAAAAAATGTGAGCTACATATTTCCCCATGCTACTGGTGTCTTTGATAAGGTCTAAAAATAAAGCCCTGAAAAAATTACAGTTCGAAATGATTATGAAGTGCTTTAAAAAAGTAAAAATCATTGAGAGATTAATCCAGTTTCCCCCATAGACAGCTGTGTTGCAGGATTTTCATCGGCCGAGAATAATTCATGTGCCAATGTTTATCTGTACATATTTTACAAGTGACAGCATAACTGTTTGAAGTTTTGTCTTCTATGGTGTTTATTTGTCCATTCAAACACTGTCAGATATGTCAGATAGCAAAGTTTGACAATTTTTTAAACAGGTCTTCCACAGTGTTACATAGTGTCTTTAAACTCACATGTGTAATTCAATTAAAACAAACAGTAAACTAATATTTCTCATGTAAGTGTTCCTATTCTGTAGTCTGAAAGTGTGCAAACACATCACACAGAGACTCACTTTCACCTTTTTTTTTTAAATTTCGATCATTTTTGTCTAGTATGTGCTTTTCTTGTTGACTAAAATTCAGGATAATTCCTTCCAGTTTGGGAAATATTTTCCAGTCAATGTCAAAGTTGCTGTATGCTTAAATTCATTTGGTTCTTAAGGCATAATATGTACATGTAATGCTCCCAATTTAGTCAGTTCCACTTAATACTTTAAAGAATCAACATTTCCTGATTCACGTTCAAGACATTTAAATCAATTTGCTGAGAATGCTATTCATATTCAAATTATAATTGACAACTTAAATTAATGGTAAAAATATCACAACAAAACAAAATTTAATTGTTGCAAATACTATAATACTGAGTGGTGATGAACAGAAAAAATTTGGTACAAAAAACACTTTTCACAAATTTGCATGAATTCTCACCTCCCTCGTTCAGCTGTAATGTATTCTTGCCAAGTGAGTTCAGTTTCTGGAGGTGGTGGTAATGATTGCCTTCTTTGTGTCTGCAGCAAAACATATAAAAACAAAGAATGAATGAGTGATATGTAATTTACAACATAACTTACAATCCCTACTTGTTATTGCACAATGCATTTGTCTTCTGGGAAAATTGCTTTGGAATACTGCCACAACATCAATTGTTTTAAATGCACTAAAACCTAGAGTCTATCTCAATTGTATTCAAATTCGCTTTCATTATCTGAATTATGTATTTACACTCATTTTAATTAGCTATGTAAGCAATACCATATGTACAATTGTTATTTTGTAAGGATTGTTAATGTAACTTTGTACTTTGTAAACTGTCATATTTCAGTCTTCGGACTGCTTTGATCAGTGTTTTTATCTAATAAACCGAACTGAATTGTTGATAAATTGATAAAAGAATGCAAGTGACAAAAGTGTCATTTCTCATATGAGCAATTTACATATGTTTGTTATTTATGTACATTGGCATCAATGGAATGTCCTCAGTAAGACGAACAATTTGATATGCAATTTGTCGAATTTGGACGTTGTTTGAAATTTGACCTTTGACCAGAAGTGACCCCAAATCTCATTAACAAAGCACAAAATACATGATAAATTATATATTTTCTTAATCCTTGTGAGTAGTTGAGTAATTTGAGATACATTTTGAAATTATTAGACCAAGTTAAAAATTTGACTCCTCCCCTGACCCCTCCTAGGGAAGGGTCAAATTGACTAAATGTTGTCAAAAAATTTCCCGGCATATAGCGACTTCAAAACAATCACTAACTCAATTTTGTCAAAATGTGACTTCAGTACTTTTTAGTCTACAGTCTTCAATAATTTGCTCTCTCAATTCTTCCTGAAGGTACAGCATGATTAGGGTGATTTAAAAGCACCAAAAACTCAGAGTTGATTGATTTGTTACTTGCTTCCTTTTACCACAGTAGGACAGTATAAACTATTAAGTGTTTTCACTGCAAAGATTGTCTCCATTATAGTCTGTACCAAGTTTATCAGAACAAACCTAACATGTCTTCAAGGTAACCATATGTGACCTTCCTTTAATACAACTATCTGTGAGTAAAATATTAGAACTACACATACCTTACCCAATCATACACATGGTAATTGTGCATTAAATATTTCTCAACTTGTTTTCAGCAGAGTCCTTGTTTTATCAACATACTGTATTTTAAATCTCCGTTGTATATTGCATTTAAAAATCAGTATTTCATCTTGTAACAACAACAACATACTGACAAGACATATTCTGTAATTGCGGAATATTTCATGGTGTGGAAATGGTTGCACATTTCGCGCTCCCCAATGCTAGCATGATAATAAAAAAACACAAATATTTTTGCCAAGTTAATTATTTGGTTTTTGCAATTCTAACTTTGAATTTGTTTCTTATTTGGACAGTGTGTGTACCAGGGATGGAGTTGAGGCTGGCCTCAAGGCCAGACTTTGCTGACCTTAGCCTTGGCCTTGGACCGAGTCACATGTACAAAGCCTGTGTGGAAAAATATTTTCCAGCGGCCTCGTGACTCGGAACGGTCAGCCTTGACTCCATCCCTGGTGCGCATGGGTGGCTAGCTGCTGAGGCAGCATTGTGCTGTGTGTGGTTGCTTGCTCTAGCTGTACTTCAGCTGTCTGCAAAATAAAATATATGTGAAATATCAACAAACCTTGCTAAGGACAAACAATTAAATTTCCATTTTTACAGTACTTGGGCGACAACAATTGCTCCTGCAATAATATCTCCAAAGACAAAAGAGTTAAGGTTATCATGGGGTTTAGTTCAGTTAGAGAAAGGACAAAGTTTAAGGTTAAGGTTAGGGTCACAGTTGGAGTGGGGTTCAACATTAGCATTCACTGCCAGAACAATTTCACCAAGCACCAGGGTGGTGCCAGACTAAAATCTAAGGAGGGCGACAAATTACGGGGGGGGGGGGGGGGGGTACAAAAATGTCAAAAAGACCTTAAATTTCATGAATTATACTGTAAAAACTTCACAATTTTTTGAATTTTAAAAATTTTAGGGGGCAGCCACCCCTTTACAATGAAACAAATTGAAATACAAACCCCAAATTTACCTGGAAGGTGCTATCGTCTAATGGAGAACCTTTACTTATACTCTCAACTGCAGCTTTGTTCTTCTGTATATCTTCATCTGATAAGTGTTCTCGCCTGTGGATGGTAATAGACATGAATAGATAGAGTGGATATATCACAATGAATCATACTGGTTGTTACTTATAAATCAGGCTCAGCTGATATTACTCAAATCAAATTAGTCAGTTACAATTATTTCATCATAGGATTAAAACTGCAGTAACACAACAGTTGTAACTCACAATATCAATAGCAAACTGATACAAAACTTATAAAAAAAAAAACCTCTTGTACGTGTTTTGGATAATTATGGGTCATTTTATTCTATTACTATGGGTTTTATGCATTGTATTCCTTTATTTTCATTCCTAGCATATTTGATTAAATTTTATAAATATTTTTGATAAAAGCATGACAAAAAAAATTAGCAATTGCAATTATAAGTCATCCTTGTTGAATGACTTCAAAATCATCTTCATGACTTTGAGTTCCAGTACAACAATAGACTAGTTTAGTTATGCATAATATATTCAAATTTATGGATTTTTCTTCCTTGGGGCCCAGAAATTAGCAATATCATGAACCTATTTATAATGAATACATTTCAAAACTTTAAATTCATCTTGCATATATTAGTTGTTTCTATTACGAACAAGACTCAGGCAAGCTCTACGGTTGTTATGGACAACCTTTGTTTCAAATTTGAAAATTCAATCCATAAAATCTTCTTACAGCACCTGGGACATAGACTGGTATTCTCAAAGCAGACTAACTAATTAGTCCCCTGACTAACTCTGGTTTGTTAGTTGCCTGTTGTAAGGAACACCACTTCAAATAATATTTATTACACATTAGGTGCCTTAATCTGTAACAAATAATTATCAACTATATAATTTTTGTCATAAAATGGATTAGAATTTTCATTTGTATGACATGTTTAGTGTTATTTTTTCACATTTTTACAAATTCTAATGATTAAACCTAACACTCATGTTCCATCAAATAGGTGACTAACATTCCAGAGTTAAAGACATAGGCGATATTGTGGAGCTTCAATTTAAACATATTGCCAAACTGTGATATCTGAGCTACATTGTCGTGTTTAAATGGACAAATAAACACCCTAGAATACAAAAGTTTGGAAAGTTATGCTGCCACTGGCAAGATATGCACGAATGAACAATTTCCACTGTGGTGGAGTACAAAATAGCTTAGATCTACACACAGTAATTTATGGGAGGAAATGGGCATGGAGAATCCATTCAACCTTAGTACTTGTATATTTTCACTTTTTTAAAGCACTGAATAATCATTTTGAAATTCAATTTTTTCCAGGGTTTCATTTTTAGACAATATCAAAGACACTCACAGCACGGAGGATTATGTAGCTCACATTTTTCAAAACAGTGGTCATTGTTAGCCTGTGGCTTCAAATCAGTCTGCTCTCGAGAATACCAGCCATAGGGTCTGCAAACTGCAGAGATTTCAAGGAATCACCTCTCACCTTTTCCTTGATTCTATAATGACACCAGTAACGTCGTAGAAATCTGCGAAAAAGCTTCCTACTAGTTGCCGCTTGTCTTCTCGGAACAGCCAGCCACTCTGGGTCCGATTAAAGGTGATAGGCTTGGTGGACAGATTGACTGTGACGATGTCACTGCTCATTAGTATATCCACCTCTTCTTCTATTTCAGCTTCTGATTGCTATTAGAAATAAGTAAATGAATGAATAAATAAATAAATAAATAATAAATATACACTTGAAGGTTATAGATTTGGTAGAGAGATAGACTGTGACAATGTCATTGCTTATAAGTATATCCACCTCTTCCTCTATTTCAGCTTCTGATTGTTGTTACAGCACAAGTTTAGTTTTGGCCATTTTTTTTATTTGAAAGCTTTATGCCCAAAGGTCATATCACAACAATAACAGATTCTGAATGTCTTTCATTTAAAAAAAATTAATTAATGATCTTTCAGCTGAGGTATGATTCTGATAACCTTAACACCTTATTAACGCTTTGGATGCTATACTGTAAAATATAGTCGAAAATCTCGGGGGTACCGAGATTTTTCATTAATCAATTTTTAAAAAATGAAGGCCATTCAGAATCTGTTAGTGGTGTGATATGATTTTTGGGCATAAAGCTTTCAAATTAAAAAAAAAAACTTGCCAAAAACTAAACTTGTGCTTTAATATAACCAAAATAATATATAATTAAATATATAATAAACAAATGAATAAATATATAAACATATAAAAGATGAAATCATTCATAATGTCTTTCAATATTAAAGTAATAAAATAAGGTTATCAAATAGTCTTGTGCACAGCAATAATAATACAACTCAACCCTACATGACCAATGTTGCAATGTGCATGTCAAATTTCATGAGCATTGCTCAAAAACTGAGGAAGTAGTTCAATTGACTAAATTTACAACGGACCGACCCTCCGACCATATACTGATTCCTATACCTCCTCCAAACTTCATTTGGGGGTGGTACATGTATAACAATCAGCATGTTTCTATTTAAGCTTGTTTTCCGAAATGAACCGGCTTATGGTGTAGAACAGCCCAATAGAAGCAGACCTTCTCACCATTAGCCATCTATTTAGCGGAGAAAGTTTAGCCGGTAATTATCCTCCTTTTTGTAGGATAATAGCAGAGAGCTATACCGTAAGATACCGTAAGACGTCAATAGAAACAGCCCGTTGTGGTATGTTGCGGTATTTGCCGGTGAGAAACCGGAAATCAACAAAACCACGTGATCAAAATAAGTGACCCCTGGCTGCAGCGCGCGTGTGTTTGATTGAGCATAAATTGACCTCGGTTGTCCCACAATATCTTGCGGCAACCCAGGTCAACAGACTCTTAGCCGGTAATCTTACATTCCGGTACGATCGATCAAACTTTGCGGAAAATGCAATCCAATAGAAACGCACCGCTCACCACTAATAGTCAGTTAAATTTTAACTGGATAAATACAGTATGCTCAATAGAAACACACTGAATGATCAAACACTTCCTCACTGTCACTGGAAAACACAATTATTACCACACACTTACCTCATAGGATAACCTCTGATAGACCTTGTTCTCGTTGTCAAGGACGACCAGCGATCTTTCTGGGGTCACGCTGCCGTTGAAGAGGAATGTGAGGTCCCCCTTCTGCCACCTCATCTCAGAGAAATCCACCAGGGTGGTGTCAACTCGTATGTGAGCCCCCTTCTTGTAGATACGACAGGTGTCTGATGGAAGCATTCTGGATACTAGGGGAACTGGATTGGTAGAAGGAAAAATTGCGTGACTTTGTTGGGTATCATTAGACACAAATTAAAACACACATGCAAATAAAATAGGCATAATCTGTTACCTACTATCATCATCATAATTACTTTTATTATTAAAGAATTCATTCACTATTATCAATTTGACGGCTGTATGTCCAGGAGTACATAAGCTATAATTCAAGTGCTAACTTTTTGACTTAAAAAACAAACTTAAAAAGTTTTCAAAAAAGTTTTTTTTTAAAGTTTTTCAAAGTTATCATTATTATTATTTGAAATTAGGTACGTCTATATATTCTGGACATATTTCTATTTGATGGGGAGGAGGCTAATTTTCAGGATTATCTTGCCACTTTTCCTGATGTTTGTATAAGTATACTATTCCTTCCAAAATGTTGAAATGTAGCATCTTAGTTTTATAGAGTCCTCAACAAATGGTATAGGTCTCAAGACCAGGTCTTGGGTCTTGTTCTTGAGACCTGATTTTCAGGTTCTCAATCTCAGTTCTTGGTCTTGGTTCTAATGATCTCAGTCTTAGCCCGTTGGAGAAGATTTGATTTTAATATTATATGCATTTTGCCCTTTTCCACAAAATTCAATATGAGGTAACTCGTACTTAGTCTCCAATGGGTTGAAAGGGATGGTTTTGGTCTTGAAAAAAAGGTTTTAGTCTCAGTCTTGGTCTCGATCTCAGACTTTGAGGTCTTGACTACAACACTGTCTTCAACTCACCCCAACTTTGAAAGTCCCAGTGTAGTTCCATGTAGAAGTCTCCTAGGTCTGTCAGCATCTGTAGTAGTTGAGGTCGCCTCTCCTCTAGGAGTTCCCTGGCCTGCAGCTTTAGCTTGCGTAGTAAAAGGGCAACTGAAAAAAACAACAACCAAAGTACCAATTTTACATCCTTTATCAAGCCACATCAGGATCTGAACCAATCTGTA
>JZLH01S0142269.1:24759-41685 GCA_001188425.1 Eucidaris tribuloides | reverse complement strand
TAGAGGGGGCACGGGCTCCGGGCGCCACTTTAAGGGGGCGAAAAATGCAAAACAGAGAAAGAGAAAGAGGAAAAAAGAAGGAAATTAGGAACCTTATGGGAATTATGCGCCCCACCCTTCCAGTCCACAGGGTAAAGTGCGTTAGAAACATGGGTTTTATAGAGTAGAGTTGAAAGTATACACAAAAGGTTTCTAAAGATTGGTCTCTCTACACCCTCACATAACGAAGATAATTTACCGCTTGGTCGGTCTTTCCTTGAAATTCACAGTTACGTACTGTAAATAAGTTTTGGCTCAAGTTCATTCTTTGCCCCGGTCGCCATAGTCCCTAGATACACAGTAAAAACGCTGTTTAAGATATTTTAAACAACTGTTTACCGTTGGGTTAAAATATAGGCCTATATTAGTTGAAATCTGAACAGCGTTGTTTTAATCTTAACCAATATTGTTTAAAAGACGGATTTCACAATCATGGTTGTTTAACAAATGTAAACAATGTTGTTAGAGTGACAGGCCTAAACAACGGTAAGCAGTAACTGCAGTTGTTTAAAATATTTTGAACAGCGTTTTTACTGTGTACGCCACTGAAGGAAAGATCCGCCCTTGTAAACTCACCTCAAGGAATTCGTTGAATTCTATCGTCCCATTCTTGTCCCGGTCTACCACCTCGATTATATCTCTCAACTTGTATCCAGGGATGTCCTCACCCAAAGTCTTCATGACCAATCCTATCTCCGACGAGGTGATGTGACCGTTGGCATCAGGATCAAACTAAGCAGGATAAAAAATGGTATGCTTTCACGGTCTTGTTAGTGTGATACATCCCCCCCCCCCACCCACACACACAAAGTCATACATATCATACATAAAAACCAACACTCGAGCTGAAACCGACACATACACAATATTTTTTTCCAGTAACCTTTATTTCTGATTCCATGAAAACAAAACTTACACATTAATTCACTTTGAATTTGCAAACATAATTACGCATTTACTTAAAATGTGTTTAACAAGACACAAAGATTTGCTCTTTTTGTTTTCAACTGACGTGTACCAATCAACTATCTAATTGCAATATAGGCCTAAACATTTATACATACTGAAAAGTATTGCAACATACACTGTAACGCATGCATTTTGAGCTGAAGGGCTATTTCTATAACGATAATGAAGTTTATTATTGGAAAATAACAAATTATTTGAAAAGACGTCATTGAATATTCTTTCTCCTTTCTTCTCCAAGGCGGAGAGATTATCAAATGCAGGCGCACCCACGACAGAGGGGCTAGAACACATTTTTCGCCTCCCTATAGGGTTCGGGTGTTGATTCACATTAGCATATTAATTTGGTTAAATGTTTTTGATGAATTGGAAAGACTTCCAACAAATAAGATATGCCAATACGTTACTCTGACGCGGTCTCAGAAAGAAGACCACATCCGGGGAAGAAGAAAGCGCCTCCTATCTTAAGACAGACAGACACACATACACACACACACACACACACACACACACACACACACACACACACACACACACACACACACACACACACACACACACACACACACACACACACACACACACACTACACACACACACACACACACCACAGCACACAGCCCTTTATAATGTTTATTCTCGTCGTATCTGTAACATATACAATTTCATGCAAAAGGTTATACATTAATTTATCCAATAATGATAATGTTTGTTTTTACATTCAAGAAAACGACTAAGTAATATCGGTGTTGTTTGAAGAAAGGTCTTGATTGGATGCTATCAAATCCTCCAACCCTGTATCGATATTCCAGTTCCTTGAGTTTAATACGTCGGTGGTGATGAAAATTAATGTGAAAAGAAATGCAATGAAATATTCTTTCTTCTTTCTTCTCGCAAGGACGGCGAGAGATTCAAATGAAATGCAGCGCGCTCCACGGCAAGAGGGCGGGAACACAAATTATTAACTATTTTGTTTCGCATTTAATCCTGTAAGGGGGTTGGGATTATTTACACACTAGTCACGTAATTTCGGTTCATATTGTCCCGAGAAAACGGTTTTGATAGCTTGGAATAGACGTCCAACCAAACAAAAAAATGCGCAAATGTGATTCTACTGACATGGTCTCAGAAAAAAGACACCCGCCGTCGAAGACGAAAGCGCCTGCTGATCCTTCAAGCAGTAATTAAGGAGGAATACGCCCCCATATTCAGAAAGGACGCATCTTCAGAGTTTAACTTCTTAATTCCTTTCTTTAAAGCTCTAAAAGAAGTCAGTAAATTATTGCATATTAACTCTAAAATTTGCTCGGTCATGCGAGACTTTTCGCGTACGCATATTTGCATATAATAATTTGGAAGAGAAGCCGTCATGCGTTATATAATTATTTGCCGTATCTAATCAATAAGCACTTGCACTTATCCGAGCATAGGAGGCGCTTTCGATACTTCGCGGGGTACTAGTTCTTCTTTCTGAGACGCTGCGTCAAGAAAAAACACTTGCATTTTTAGATTTGATTGGAAGAGCCGATCTTTCCAGAGCCATCAAAACCGTTTTTTACAATCGGGAAATTGAAAACCGAAATTTTTACAATAAATTCCGTGAATTCACCACCTCCCATAAGGGGACAGAAAAATGTTAGACTTTTACCCTCCCTATCAGATAAGTATTGGACAAAACATACAATTTAACGCATATACATTTTACGTTGAAGGGGCCCTCTTTCAATGATAACCTAACTCCGTTTATTAATTGGAAAAGTTACAATTAAAAAAAAATGAATAAAAGCAATACTACTTTTGTCTCGTTTGCACTTCTCGCATAGGCGGAGAGATATCACAGATGCAGCGACCACGAAGGGGATTGGAAAGCGCATATGTTAAAATAAGACCTCTTCAAGATATAATTCCTACTCTGTTTTCTATTCAAAAGGCAGCTTACTATTGTAAACATCTTAAAATTATACTGTCATGAACTTCTCGTAACACTGATATAATTGCACTACGAAGAAAAAGCCATCACTTTTAATGAGTACTTATCCCTCTTGTCACTGGCTCTAATGAACGATTAGGAGGTCACTTTCGTCTTCGAGGGTAGGTCTTACTGTCTGAGACCCATTTCCAAGAGACACATTGACATTCTTTTGTTTGCCATGCTAGAAGTACTTTCCAACCACTAAAAACGTTTCATTGGTAAATCTTGAAAACCGAACTTACGATGCTAAGTGTTAATATAACAAATTTAACACAACACCCCACCCTACGGGAAGTGAAAAGAGGTTAAAATTTATGTTCGACCGCTCTAGTAGTGTGCGCGCTTAAGCATTTGATAAAAAAATATCACCGCATAAAGGAAAAGAAGTATATTCATTCGATAATATTTTTATAAAAATAATTAATACCAATAATACAGGAGATATAGAAATTTCAATTTTAGAAGACAACTTCAAATCACAAAACAAAAAAAAAAAAAAAAAAAAAAAAAAAGAAAAAAAAAAAAATAAAAAAAAAAAAAACAACAAAAAAAAAACACAAAAACAGAAAAAAAAAAAAAAACAAAAAAAGTACAACCAAAATCGTCATAGCCGTTCATAAACTACAAAAATATAGTTAAACTATATGCCATACATAATATGACGTCACGACGCAGGTATGTTTACACAAGAAAAAAAAAAAAAAAAACCCATAACAACATAGACCAAGAATGAGGTTGCGAAGCGCGCATAAAAAAACACTATAATGCATAACATACATACAAAATAAAAACTACCCGCTATAGTACACAAGAAAACAAACAGACAGCCCGTACCTCTTCAAAACAAATACATATCAAAATATCCATCAACCCAATTACCAATAATAATAGCCATATAATAACACACCTCAACCTCACCACATTTCATAAAACTACAGGAAAAACAATAAAAAAAAAAAAAAAAAAACATCAAATACAAACATAATACTCCACCCACCCCTTTACGACATCAAACACACTGCCAATGCCGATTCTCTTAGTCTAGTTAGCCACCCAATTTGCGACGTCGGGCGGGTTTACCACACCGATGTAAGTCGACAACCAAACCCGTAGCCCCTCACCCCACCTTTCTGCAACAAACCCCCCTTGACTGCTCTAGCGCATTCCCTTATTGACCCTGCCATACTTTATCAAATTCCCAAAGCAAAAACATTAAAAAGCAATACTCAAAAAAAGAAAAGTCTACATAGATAAAAAAAAAAAGCCACCTGTTAAGTAAACTAGACCCAAAGTCGTAATCGCCGACCCTGCGTGGAACCCCCACAACCACAAATATAGTCACCAAAATACGGACACCCCCTGCCCATCTTGCCAACCCCGCTTAATGTTCTTCGAGCCCTGTTTCATAACATGCCTTGAGCCAGACCGAGTGACTAAAGCCACACGCAATCATCACAAAACTGCATCGAAAGACAACCAGACGATCAATACGCCAACATACCAGACCAGACTACACAACACACAACGACTCAACTAGTCCAGAATAATGAAAGTAAGCCAAGAAGACCACGAAAAACCCAACACCCGCAGCCCCAGCTATACCGCTCAAACAACATAAAACCCAACAGAACGACAACCAATGATCCTATTATGAGGAAGAGGTCCACTTCCACAAACGTTTACCTAACAAATATCCCCCCTGTCACATCTTTCTTACGTTTTCTAGTGGTTTCTCTCTCTCCTATGCTTAACCTAATTGTCTCTCTTACTACCCGCCCTGATCATTCCTCTCTGCGACATACTACGCCTTCCCTCCTTGTGCACCCTCCGTTCCCTCTTACTGCTCGCCTCGGTCTGACCGACCTTCCCCTGTGCCTGGTCGCAAAAAAACACCACCAACAATTACGATGTCCCCAGCCTCGATCCTATTGCCACCTTTGCACACCCAAAACGTGGAGACTGTGGCTACCCTCTTGCGTGCTGCCTCCTTTCCCGATCCCAAAACCCAGTGATACAACTAACCAGACATCTCTCGGTACACAGAAAAAAAAAACTCCATCTTCGGTCCCCGTCCCCTCATATCCTACCTCAACCACCACTCATCTCCCCAACACATAGCCGTTAATATAATATCACATCACTGTTAGTTAATGTCATACCGTGTCATCCATTATTATAAAAACCTCCCCTACACTAAGTCATCACCCAAAAAGCATTAGCCCGCGAGGACCATATCATAACCCCTTTGCCACCCTACCGCCCGTCACATAAAAAAAAAAGATAAACCGTCTCTTTTCACCCCCAATTCTCCAGACACCCAAAACCCTAACCGCCTCCTACCCCCCCCCGCCCCATCCCCTCCTGCTACCCAACTTCCTCACTTAAGCGCCCCCCCCCGAACCCACGCTCGTCCCTTCCCCTCGCCTGACAGCACGCCGCGGCCCCGCCCGTGCACTCAGCGCGCCAGAGAAACAGACGAGGGGCAGCGCGCACACAATTCCTGCTCGACCTCCCCGACCCAACCTCCCCAACAAAAAAACACAACATAAAAAAAAAAAAAAAAACCTGCTCTTTTCGCACCATTATCGCCCCTATTAATCCACAAAAAAAAAACCCACAGACTCAAAAACAACGCCTGCCATGCTCCAAGTATTACTCACTATAACACACACAACAAAAAAAAAACACTACAACTATCTCGCCGTCTTTCGTTCCTAGTACAAATCCCGCGCCGGCTCACAAACTGAGACCCGTTTAGCTACTTCTCTATAACCAAAAACGAAGCTGCACAAATCATAGAGACACATTCCCCAAATTGATCTGCTCCAGTCCCTGTCCTTCCTACATGTCTCTTCCTCAAAAAACAATCTTCCCTATACTGTATTCTTCCCACCCCCCTTCTTTTTTTTTTGCACCTGAGATCATCACATCACAAAAAAAAAAAATATGCTTCAGCGCCTGCGAACACAAAAAACAACAAAAAAAAAAAAATAAAAAAAAAAAAAAAAAAAACCCCTCTCCCTGTGCCTCCATATCACTTGCTTGCCCCGCCCATTGCTTGATCGCACCACCACCCCCCACATCTCCCTCACATGCTCTCTTGCCTAGTCTCACGCTCCCCTGTCCAATTACCACGAAAGACCACGACACACACCACATATATCTCAATTCCCAATTAAATGCACAATCAGCCAGAATTCAGAAACCTCAACAACTCTTATTCACGTTCCCCCCTCTCGCACACTACAAACCAACTTACTTTTCCAACACTCTGGATCCTCCCTTTCCCACCAATCCTCTGTGCCTCATCTTATCCGCCCACGCCCACCCACCCCCGCTTACCAATGGTCTCACCCTGACTTACGTCGGCGACTGTAACGCTATTCACCGATCATGCTCCGCCCCACAGCCTAAAAGTTCTAGCCCTAACCAACTCGATGCTGCTGCTGCCGGCGTGAATAGTGCTCAGCCTGTTATATTGTTGCAAGATGGATTGTCGTTGTTTCTTCTTTCTTCTTCTTCTTCTTACTTATCCTTATCTTTACTTACTTCCGCTATCTATATACTAAAAACTTCTTCTTCTTCTATACTACTTAACTTATCTTCTCTTCTCTACTTACTTCTCTCAACCTTTCGCCACACGTTTCACTCGTCCCCCTACCCTCACCCGCTTTACCCCTCCCTGTCTCCCCATCTTACTACAACTTGAGACCAACGGTACAGGTTTTCACCCCACTTTCACATGGCCTACGCACAGCCTATCATCACATTGCATAATGGAAACTCGTTGTTCCCTTCCCTAAAAAAAAAAAAAAACAAGCTGCCGATACCGTCCCTTAGCACGACTCAACGCCACACTGGTACAGAAACAACGATATTCTCAGGCACTATGCCCCCGCCCTGGCTCTGTCCCCAGCCCCGTTCTCGCATTTGGTCTCCATGGCCCACCATTTCATGTCATTGCTAAAGCACAAAATAAACTTCGTTATATTTGTTCCTCATAGCCAACCAAATGACCTGTTTCAATCTGCATACTTTACCCCAATACACATATATTCTCTTCTCCGCTATTCACCTTATATGTCCCTCCCACTTACTGATCACCGACTCACTCACTACCGCACCATTTCCGCCTTTCCTTCCATAAAAACAACCCTATTTAGCACCTACACAACCACACAAATATCATCAACCTCAACCAACACCGGCCATCCGAAACCCCCCTCTCCTGCCTTCCTATCTCACACACATATAGCACGCTAGATAACTGTATGAAAAAAAAAAAAAAAAAAAAAAAAAAATGAAAGCAAAAAAAAACTGCCCCCTGCTCTTCCTCCACCCCCCTTTCCCAACTTTCGGCCCGCACATTCTTAACTTCTTACACAAAAGCCCTTGGCTATCACCCCCGAGTATCACACTACAAAAAAAACCCACCAAACCGATATCACGTCAATCAGTGTATACTCCAATCCGAGGCGTTCTATGTTTGTGCCCCCCCACGTCTTTCTGCTCCATATAAGTGCCCGCCCCATTTGCACACCCCCGTCCCCATTATGACTCGTATCTAGACTGTAATCGCCCTACACCATAAGCGACGTGCTCGCAACACTCGCACACGCATACCCTCCCAGCCTACCGACACGCTTCCGAACATTTGGCGCTCAATACTGTTCTTGAGAAACACCGAAGAATCATCATGATATATCATTCTTTTTAGTCAAGAATGTATTTGACCAAATGGACACAAACATATATACACTACGAAACATAAATAGCCGCACACATAACCAACGATAAAGAACGATTTTTCGCCACCTCATTAGTTTTTCAACACGCGTCACTTATCTTATTTTAGGTCCTATTGATACAACTACATGACTAGGCTGAATCAAAACAGTACAGGAGTACAATTTAACCCTACTTCCCTATATATAGATCATATATATATAATTCTCTTTTCTCCGCCGTTGCTAGCCCCCCCTTCCTATAAGCATCTTGTGTATTGAAACCCTAGACAATCAAATACAATCCAGAAAAAAGCCTCCCAAAACCCAATCCCGATACCAATCAATCATCAAATCAATACAAGAATCATCATACAATAATAAAACATCAAACACAATGTATACTCGTAAATATAACATATAAAAGAGAGTACAAAAGATATAAGAAGAACAATATCTGCAACAGTCGAAATAAGAAAGAAATCAATGGAAAAGATCGCCCAAAACATATCTAATTCAACTTATTAAACACTAATAATGATAACATACTTCAGTGGCGATATAATGAAGAGCAAAAAATACACTAATTGGGGGATCAAGAAACGATTGCTCATAAAGAGGTTACATGTACAGTATTACATGTGTCTGCTAGCCGCTGTATGTATGATAGATATGAACAAATAATAGAAAAATAGAAATAAATAAGAATATAATAGTATGATATGTATGCATGTAATGTAAAATGTAACGATAAGTGTCTTTGTGTAGTGAATAGAGAGATGAATCGATGTGTGAGTGTGTGTTACAGTAGTGAAGTGTAGTAGTGTGTCGATGTGCGTGTAGCGTAAGTGCGTAGTGGTGTGTGTGTAGATGTGTGTAGGTGTATGTGTGACTGATGTGTAGTGTGATAAGTGTGTGTTCTGATAGATGATAAGTCGATAATGTGTGTGTGAGTTGTAATTATTAAATGTGTGTTGTGTGTAGATAGTGTGATGTGAGTAGAATGGTTTTCCAATGGCTACCCTATTTAGATTGTGTAAAGAATAACTAAAAAAATAATTAACTATAGATAGTCAAAGTACCTGAACGAACAGACACACATAGTAACAATCCGATACAGAGTGAATGGTATAATACACCCAGAGAGATGAGGAAATTAATTCATACGAAAATAAAATGACATACAAGTGTGTGTAGTAAAAAGGTTCTAAATAATACCAAATGTGGCTCCTTAATCCAATTTTTTATGGACGAAAATAATAAAATAAAAATACATTACCATTGAATAGATATTTCATATGAATTGTTCATAAGACAGACTATATTCAAGAAAATGGACACGAGGACAATGATGCTTTTAGAAAGTATCGAGCTAGTACGAAACGAAACAACAGAGCATAAAAATGATATACGAATAATAATATATAGCCATAAAAATTAACATATGATTGCAAATTATTGCTTAGAAGGATAGAAATTAAAATGTTTTGGCATATTAACTTCTACTATACAATCTATAAATGAATGAAAAGGATAAACACCCGTAAGAACTGAGCGCAACATGAATAGACCAAACATAATTATAACACCACTGTCCAACAAGTATATTAACGCAATAAAGCATATTATGCATTTCTGGAACATTATACAATACACAATCCAAATGGGAGAGTACATTTATATAAAAGGAAACTTACGATAAACGTCGCAAAAAGAGACTTATACATAACGACGGTACCAACTAAACAATAATTAATATTGGGACAAACTCTCAAAATTCGCTCGATTAAACGTACAAGTAGATAAATAATAAGAAATAGAAAAAAACAAATATACTATGATAACAAAGTATAAAAAAAACATACACAAATCCATACTATAAATAATAATATCTGCTGATCAACTAAGATCAAAATGGTGAAAATGCGAAGAAGATGATAATAATAACATCATTCAATCTACAATCAGAAAAGAAATTTGTTAATGAGTTGTGATAAGAAACAGGAACGAACTGAAGTTTGAAGAATTAAAAAACTGAAAGAAAAACAAAAAAAAAATTAATAGAGCAAAACACAAGAACCGAAATAATTGATAATATAATAAGATATAAATTAGCTCAACTTAATAAGAACAGTCAACAGATTAAAGTATAAAACAATAAATATAAAAATGAAAAAATATCGAATCCCAACAATCAAAGGTGGCGAAAATAAAATATGTGAATAAAAATTGATAACATAAATAATAAAAAATATTAACTGAATATCATGTTGAGGACACTGCTATAAGGAAAGAGAGTACAATGTAAAAAAGACAAATAAAAGAGCGAGTGTACAAAAAAAAATAAAAAACGTTGTTCGTTCAATAAAATAGGATAATAAGAATATAAAGCAGCTATGGATTATAAATTATAAATACAAAATATACAATACGAAAATATGTAATAATTCAATATCGAAAAAGACATATATAATATAATAAAAAAAAAAAAAAAAGAAACCATCATCTGAATCCTGGATACAAAAAACATTTCATATATGAAGGCGCAAGCCAGAACACCACCAAAACCCCCCATCCTGATAAACAAAAGTGTGGCTACATTACCACAATAAACAAGCCAATCTCTCAATACTATCAGAAGCTTCAATAGATAAATAAATTACATTTACAGAGAAAACACAATGCATAAGTTAATCAAAATAGATATAACACCCTCCACAACCCGCCAGATTATATTTTAAAGTAACAAACATTAGTTATATAACGTAATGGACTTTAAAAATGCATGTTAAACTGCATACCGAAACCGGATGTCGACTATTCAAAAAATTAACTTAAGATCCCCTTTCCTCTCTGAGGCTCCGAAAACCCTTCACACTTCCATCTCATCCTAAACCACCTACTGCAGAGACGCAAGTGTATGTACATTGTAGTGACGTGATTTTATACGTCATCATTGATCAGTTACAAGGAATAACGAAAACTAAAAAACAAAGCATTATATTAATTGACTATATTATATATTCATTATTAATTATTATTATGTGATTTTAATTATTAATTATATATTAATTATTATGTATTAAGCTATTATTATTAATTATTATTATTACATTATTAATTATTAATTAATATTAGTATTAATATTATTCATTATCTACTATTATTACTATTGAGTGATTGTTATTATTATTATTATTATTATTATTATTATTATTTATTATTATTATTATAATTATTATTATATTATTATATTATATCAATCGTTATTATTTCCATTTTTTCTTGAAAAGCGGCAGATGCGAGTCATCAGAGGCTTCACCAATCAATGGGGATATCTTCTGCATACGATTTACTTTGGCAAATAATTGAACCATATCAACAAGGGGAAGAAATAGGAATCGGGAGAACAAACTTTTAGACATCACATAACAATTAAAGTGTTTAAGAATGCTTCACAACAATCGCGTTTTGTGATTTTCAACACGCTATAAACTTAAACCGTGTTTATGAGAACGCAGTTCAAGTATTCATAGAAAGTGTTACAAGGAAAAGTGTTTAGTATATAGGGTACTTGCCATAAACAGTGTGTCCGACCCCAAAAATAGTCGCAAATGGAAAATTAATTTTTGTTTACTTAATTATATGAAAATCATATTTCAACTTAAGTTTTATTGGGTTTTCTATAAAGATAAAAGATCATTCAGTCCAATAAACTTTTATTTCAATCTCATTTGGTTATATCAATTCTGAGATATGAATTTTCGTGCAAATGAACGCAATCCGAGCTTTTGTCCCAGTGTAACACACTGCGATTGTATGGAGACATTTTACGTTGTTTAAGAATTATCTTTTGTCAAACAGCGGGTAATAAGGAGTTCAGTAATCATTACAAATCATATTTCAAAGGCATTTTGGAGGTTGTTTTATTATAATAATACGATACCCGGAGGGGGTCGTCTCCCAGACGCCTGTATACGAACCGCCGTCAACAACGCTCAGAAATAAACCCTACACGGCGTAACCTAACATTACCTAAATTTGTGACGCTCTAAATGCGTAACGCATGAGAAAAGGCTACCTAAAGCGGCGTGACTACCATGAGATCCATCAATTCTCGATTCCCCCCCCTAATGGCGTGACTGAAATCCACTAATAACACCTAAGTGGCGTAAAACCGTGGAAATCAACTACTTAATTCCTACCCAAACTGTCTTCATCATTTAAAACATTTGTTGTACATTGCAGAACCCGAAAGAGTTCAATCAATAATTATTTATGAAATTTTCCCTTATTAAAAAAAACGTTCATTTTGGAGATGTAATAGATGTACTCAAATTCATCCCCTAAAATGGCGTAATCTACAAACCGAAATTAGTAACCCTAAATGGGAAAGACATGTGAGAAAAGCTACCCTACGCGGCAGATTGCTAGCGATTTGAGTTGAAAAGCTTACCTTTGTTCCAAAAGACGTAGACGACGGCCGAAGGCTTGAAAAGAGACGCCTGTACGACGCTTTTTTCCTGACGCGGTGACGTAGCAGGCCGTGTGGAGGAGGCGAACCCCCCCGGATTAATGTACATTAGCCGAGAGGAGATACGTGTGCGGTGCAACGCTTAAACAGTGTGAAGCAGTTTAAATCACGGGTGACGACGCAGTTATGGCTGCACAGCAGCGGCATCAGTTCGACTCTCAAGGAGTTAGAGTTATGGCATCAAGAACACATGTATAACATGTTTTTACTAAAGAATGGCATATTTCTGTGATTGGTTTTTTCATTATTTTTGTTTCTTACTTTAGGTTTTTGGATAGTGTTTTGATATCATGTTTGTAATAAACAATTCTGTTTTGAAGTGTAATTGTTGATTTTCACCATCAACTACGAAAAGTGTGGCAAACGCGATTTGTGATGTACATGCAGGCCAAATTAATCATCCACTCTTGATTGACCAAAGTGAATAAATGAGATAAAGTGTATCACAGAAAGAAGAGTTATTCTGCTGCGCAATATATACCAGATTCACATACTTTAAAAGATTTAATCCGGACTAAAATATGTTTTCCCCGATTGACCATTTTTGGGGAGACAATACTGTATTCAATTTTTATTCTTATATGAGTAAACCACGATACGAGAACGTAACCAATCAATCATCTAATCGTCTTAATCCGCGGGGCAGTTATTCTTCCAATCCTATTTTTCTTCGTATTTAACAGAAAAAATTTCTGGCGTTTAATTGAAAAATATAAATAACACATTCCTTCATGACAATAATAATATAAACGCATAACCGTACACATAACACTACTAATTCTTAACAACAGAAAACGCTCTCTTTCCAGCAGAGAAAATACGAGTCTCGCAACAGTCATGCTCCACTGCTCCACACCTGTTGGTAGGAGGAAGCGATCGCGACTGCTGTCTGTTCACAATTTCACACTCGAAGCATGTGCAGGCTGGAAGGTCCAGAATACTGACAGAATAATGGTGTTTGATGATTGGTTTTAGCAATTCCGCGGGCCTTCTCCTGGCGCATAAAATTATGATTTTTACACTTTTTAGAATCCTCAGACTTCCCGCTATACATACTATTTGCCAATATATTTTATAGATGGCGCACTTTCATTTTATAAGCGGCAAAGTCAGAAAAATTGGGGAAAGGGGATCTTCCACGTAATTTTTGACCAAAAAGAAGGTCTTTAGACTCGCAATTCCCCGTCATAAACATTGATTCGTCACAATTTTGATCTACGGCTTAAGAGAAACCTTGATAATCATGAATCTCGTTTCAATAGTATATGAGAGCTTGTAGATTAGTTACAATGGAAAAAATGTCCCCAAACGACGGTTTTTAGTTCCAGTTTAACCTGTGTTGGTTGCAAACTGGTAGGACCATGAAGAAAGTAAAAATCGCTTAAAAATTGAATATAAAATGTGAAATTGGAATTATAATGGCAGGCAAAAAATACTATACATCATTTAAGATATGGATGGTAATAGAGCAGAGTTTATTAGATATGCAAGTGTCATCTACGGTAATCCTATCGGAATTCTAACGCCTATTTGGTCGGAGTTTATATTATATTTTTCTTTCAGGTGTACAAGATAGTTACAGCGACCTAAAGGTTTGGACGCATATGAGATTAAAACAAATTTAATTTTAACCAGGATGAATTTACTGCCAAAAACATTGCAATTCGAGCCAAGCAGTATAACAGCAGCATTTGTATTAAAATTACACAAACAGCTACCGTTAGCATCGAGATATTACTGGAAAAATTATATACAGAAAAAAACAGTACACCACAATTCACTTCATTAACGCGAGAAAAAATATTGTTTGCCCTTCATTATTGCATAGTGTGTTCGTCTGAGGCAATACACACTAATCGTCTGATTTTCGGATGATAAGTTTTCACTTGGGGGGGCAATTTTTTAGAAGCAGTGGGCATTTCAGCTTTCTAGCGGTAAGCGTAATGACTTGTTAGGAAGGTATATTGAGCGGTGTTCCCATAGAAATCTTTCCTGATGAGGTATAGTCAGATTAACCGAAACACATTTTAACCCTTCTGGATGATAAAATTAAAATATAGTCGAAAATCTCGGGGTGCCGCCTAAAATCTCGGGCGTCCAGCCGAGATTTTTCATGTAATCAGTAAAAAAAAACCCGAAAGAGAACATTCAGAAATGCTGTTATTGGTGTAATATGACCTTTGGGCTAATAAGCTTTCAAATAAAATAAAATATAAAATCCCGCAAAACTAAACTTGGGGCTTCAAAAACAACGACTATTTTAGATTTAAAAGGTACAAATTACTTGCACACCGGCCACGCAGTGGGCAATGCGCATAAAATGAAAGGTGTCTGGCCCGAATACCTGGCGTGGAAAGCTCACACTATTTCCCCAAAGCTGGCACCTTGTTGTTGTGTGTATTAATGGTTCTTGAATTTTAGGTTTGCCAATGGTATGATAATCAGAGAAAGAGACCCAAAGAAATAATACTCACCCGCATCGAAATTGACCTTATTTCTTTGATCTGTTCTTCCAGAGCAAGCTCGGTATGTTCGCCATATGTATTCACACTAACAGTCGAGAACCAGCGTTGATTGATCGTAGCAGATGGGTTTTCATAAATTAAAACAAATCAACGGATACTATCCCTGCTGATAACACAAGATGAAAGTTCAAATTGCTTCTACAGAGTGGAATGTAGAGTGGAAAGATGGATGTGAATTTCTTGTGACTGTTAATACTGTAATATTACTTGGAAAATTTGTGTTTAAAACCTCCAATCAGTTTTCTGGCCGTGACAAGTTTGCTACCAATCAGTTCATTGCCACCTTGAATTGATCTTGCTGAAAATAATAATCAATTTCAGAGTCAAATTTTAATCAAGCCAAGTAGCAAAGTCCTGATGAATTTTTATCTTAGCCAGTTTGGTATAGGAGCACGTGTATACAACATGAGGCACGGAATCTCCAACCGCATAGCATCAGTAAATGACGAGAAAACCGTAATGCTCACGTCATAAAATGGAAAAATACTACAGACAGATAGCCTGAGTTGGAATAACTTCTTCCACTCTGAATTCAGTTCCGATATAATAGTAAACATTTTACTCTTGGTTTTAGAGAGTAAATTTTGCCTTGAGAAGATTCCGATGTTCGAAACGAATACTGCTGCACTGATGAAATGGCTAGATAAACTGTCAACAGCCTTACCTTCCTCGGTTCAATCTACACAGACCAAAAAAGATCGAAGTGTCGGTGCAATTATTGTTTTATATTCTGCTTTCTCATGCATAAGGCTCGATTTCAAAGCAGCAGGTCATTGATTTTAGTGAACGGGGTGGGGCGCCCCGGCTCACCGCCGCAAATGTTCCACGAAAACTAAATTAGCTCTATGAGGGTATGAAATAAAATTACTCTATTTGTACTGACAATATTCTTGCTCCTCCAGCACGGTCGTTTGAAAGTCGATTACAAAACAACAAGGCCATTTATTTTGGGCACAACAAACTATTATTAGGGTATAAAATTAAATTAAAAATTAGATTGTTAGTAGCAACGCCTTATAAACAATTGCTATTAAGGGTTTGAAAAGAAGGTTTTAAATCGTCAGCCAGATAAAATTTATATACCGCTTTTTTAACAGATCGTTTAGTATTTCAGATTCGCATCATTAGTGATAATTTACCCTTTTCGTGTAACTGAAATAATCGATATAAAGTTGCAAAATAAAATAATAAAAAAAATAATACCGCAAGATCTTAATCGATTAAATAAATGGTGCCTATACATGAATGGGATGATCCAATAGTTATTATACACGAGCTTGTGGTAAAAACATTTTAATATCCACATATAAAATCTTTTCTCCCTGTCCTTGATGAATATAGCTTCATCGTGCCCGAAAACACTGTAAAAAATACAAACCCTCTTATAAACACTCTTATGTAACAGTATCTTGATAAACATTGAACGCGATTATATGAACTCATATTCACATTTTAGTTACTAATTCTGTATATCTTCTATGAATAAAAAGTTCATAAGTTTATTTCTGTAACTCTTTCAAAACAACTTCAAAACACGGTTTTATAAACACATTAAAGGTTAAATGACATGATTGGGGTAGTCCTTCACTTAGGCTGAAAGATCTAGAATCAAGGTAAACTTATAATGACAAGATTATCCTAGAAAATGCTTGGTAGTCAAGCTGACTTATTGCTAGAATAACTAAGTCTATTGTCCCTTGTGGCAGTAACCCTGCTGTGGTGGCTTCTATTGGACTTATTCTTTATCCGTGCCCCGATAAAATTAAAATACAAGTATATCATAGCTGATTCCCTCAAGTAAAGCAAATTAAAGACAAATCCTTCCCAGCTGGGAGATCACTCCAGCTGGTGTACAAGTTGAGTAATAACATTTCAAATCATTTGTTCTTGAGGGAATTTTCAAGTGTCCGCTAATCATGGTACTAACAATATAATAAAAAGGTATTTAGAATTGAAAATCAAAACGCGTCGACAATAATTTGGTGAATATTAAACACATAAGTTGTTTAGATTTTCATAAAACTGTTAGACACGTTATGATTTTCAACATCTAGCCTAAACGTGTTTAAGATCATATATAATAAAACCTGTTCAAAGGTTACGAGTTCCAGAAATACAAAAAATTGATCATTATAAGGTGATAAGCGGCAAACAGAATTTCTACTG
>JZLH01S0142236.1:95742-107906 GCA_001188425.1 Eucidaris tribuloides | reverse complement strand
CTTCTGAGTAAGCAAGTTAGAGGGCATTATACTCGACATAAGGAAACATCAAAATATTAATTTATTTTCTTCAGATCCATCCCCATATTCACATTTTTACGCATATTCGCGAACTTACATTAACTAGACGCTTAATTATGAAATAATGTTCGCTTCAATCATTATAAATACAATCGTACGTGCGAACCAGGAACATAGATCTACGACTCAAAATTATTTCAACATACACTATAGTACGCATGTATTTTGAGTTGAAATGGTCTTCTATAATGATAGTCCTAATGAAGTTTATATTAGCAATAATAACAAATTATTTGAAAAGAAGATCAATGGATATGTCTTTCCTCCTTCTTCTCCCAAGGCGGAGAAATATCAGATGCAGCGCAACCACTGCAGGAGGCTGGAACATAAAAACATTACGTCATTTTTCGCACTCGACCCTATAGGGTGGAGTGTAATTCACAACACAATAGTAATTGGGTTTCATAATTTCCCTGTGTAAACGGTTTGGACATGGTTTTGGAAACACTTCCAACAAACAAAAAAATAGCTTAATGTTTCTCTGCCGGCGGTACTCAGAAAGAAGACCAACACCCCATCGAAAGAAGAAAACGGCCTCCGCGCCTCCTATCTTCATAAGACAGTGGTAAGGAAGATAAGGCAACTAATTAAAGATGATGGCCTTCTTTTCATATCATTATCGGATGACAGTAATTTTTAGTTTGTTTGCAACAGAAAAACTACCTTTAGAATTGAGAAAGAATAAGAAATTATAACTTGAAGAGGTCCTTTCTGAAATATGGCATGCATCCTTATCACTGTCAAATGAAGATAGGAGGCGCTTTCTTCTTCGCGGGGTGTGGCCTTCTTTCTAGGACGGCGTCAGAGGAACACATTGACATATTTTGTTTCTAGGAAGTCTTTCCAAACCATCATAACTGTTTCAGGGGAAATAATTATGAAACCGAATTACGATGCTAGTGTGAATTAATACCCCGCCCCTATAGGGAGGTGAAAAAAATTGGTAAATTTTATGTTTCAGCCCCTCTGCCGCGGGTGCGCCTGCATTTGATTGTCTCTCCGCCTTGGAGAAGAAAGGAGAAAGATTGTTCATCAATTTCTTTTCAAATAATTTGTTATTTTCCAATGACAAACTTCATTAGGACGTTATGATAGAAAGACCCCTTCAACTCAAAACGCAGGCGTTATAGTGTATGTTGCAATACTTCTGAATAGGGAGGGTATGGCGTTAAGGCCCTTTATCTTCTCACACAAAAGTAACTACCCTTTTCCCCCCAAAATGCCATAACTTTTTAACGAAACGGCTTTGAGCAAAATAATTTGGCAGGAGTGTTTTACACTCATTGACTAACTTTTGTGTGAAAATTTGATTGGCCATCAAGTTATGCACGAGTGAGCACATATTTAGGCAAAAATGACACTTTTCAAAAGTCACAAGGGTCATTTTGGGGGATTTGTGATACAACATTTTCGCAAATTCTGTTTCTGGTGAATGATTAAGCGCATTTATGTTGATCATCTATCGTTACACCTCCCATGACATTACTTGCATATTTTACGGTTCGGTGAGGGTTTTTGTTTTTGTATCTTCACATGTTGTACGAACGTTAGAGGTTGTAAGCATGTCATTGTTAAGTGAACAAACTTTATAAGTAAAGCACAAATTATATTTTGGCACAATAAATGACTCCTGTGACTTTTGAAAATTGACAATTTTGCATAACTTGACGGATCAATCACATTTTCACACAGAAGTTAAAGACACTATGTAACACTGTGGAAGACCCGTTTAAAAAATTGTCGAACTTTGCTATCTGACATATCTGACAGTGTTTGAATGGACAAATAAACACCCTAGAACACAAAAGTTTGGACAGTTATGCTGTCACTAGTACAATATGTGCAGATACAAATTGGCACATTAATTTTATATCGGGCGATAGGAAATTCTGCAACACAGCAGTCTATGGAGAAAAGCTGGAATGGTCTCTCAATGATTTTCACTTAATGATTGTTTTACACTGCAATTTTTTCAGGGCTTCATTTTTAGACTGTATCAAAGACACTAGTAGCATGGGGAATCATGTAGCTCAGATTTTTTAAACTGGAAACATTGTTATACAGTGCCTTTAAGGCCACCGCACACTACACAACTTTTGTCGTACGACTGCACCGACTTGGATCCGAAATAAAAAACAAAGCTTATATTTCGTACACGCTGATTTATTTCCGGGATTTATTTCAACAGAATGCAAATCGGTAACCCGGGGGCGCTCTCCCACGGCCTGCTTACGCACAACCGCGTCCAGAAAAAGCGTTCGAAAGGGTCCCTTTCAGCCTTCGGACGTCGTCCGACGTCCTTTTGGAAAAAAGGGTAGCTTTTTCACTTCAAAATCGCTAGCAATCGCCGATTAGGTAGCCTTTTCTCAAGATGTCATGCCATTTAAGGGTTACTAATTTGTTTGTTAGAAGTTACGCCAATTTCAGGGGGCAAAACATGAGTACATCATTCAACACTCCAAAATGAATCGTTTTTTAAATAAGGAAAATTATAAATGAATTATTGAGTTGAACTGTTTTCGGGTTCTGTAATTACAATAATGTTTAAGATGAAGAAAGACAGTTGGGTAGGTGAATTAAATTATTGATTTCACTGTTTACCAGCCACTTAGGGTATTAAATTAGTGGATTCCAGTTCACGCCACTTAAGGGCATCTAAGAATGAGTGGATTTCATGGGAGTCATTGCCAGTTTAGGGTCACTTTTCTCAGTGCGTCTACGCCCATTTAGGGTCGAACAAATTTTGGTAATGTAAGGTTACCATGGGTCCGCAGCCGTTTGAGGGTGGGCATTTCTGAGGTTGTTTCGACACGGATGGGATAGCAGGCCGTCCTGAGAGCGATCCCCCCGCCGGGATGCGTGAAGTCTGCGACGGAAAAAATCGCTAGTGTGTCGTGGCGCTTTAGTCAAGTGAGTCTAGAAAAAATCCCTGTCGAATTAATTTAACCAAACTTTGTTCCGTAAGTTGTGGTATTTTGAAATAAGGGGAGTTACTTTTTTGTCTGTTTTTATATAACATTAATTTAAATCGTACACGGAATAATGGCATCTACACTTTTCTTGATTTGTAAGCCACCCCAAATAACGATCACCAAAGCAATTGAGCTTTTTGAGCTTTATAATGATAGAATTCACACAAATTTTCCGTCTCAACATGCGGCTTGAAGTCAAAAAGTCGACTTTCGACGAAAATAAGGAAACATTAAACCCAAATGATAAGGGTTGTACCACTTTTCAATGTATCGAGAATTTTGAAATTTCCAACAACATGACCAATTGGTTGTAGGTTTGCGTCAAAGGTCCAAATGTGATACGCACATCGAAAGAGCGTTAAATAAATACCTGTTGGTCAAGCTCGGTCGTCTCTTTGCACGAATATTGATTACACATTGTGCAATATGTATTATAAAAAATGATATCTTAATAAAAAAAAACTAGCAAAGTGTAGGAGCTAGAGATTGCAGTTTGTAAGAGGAAATCTATATAACGTTAGACCTCGATTTGATTTTTTTTTTTTTTTTTGTCTTTATGTGACAAAAATTCTACTAGCAGTACTAGCTATTTTCAGACAGTGCATGCAGTCTCTTTTTTACCTCAGTGGACAGTGAACACTTGATAGCTAAAAGTGAAATAGGTTTTGCAGTAACGTATATGACTTACTATTCCTTTTGTGGCCTGCACGCAATGGCCGCACAGAAGTGCATCAACGTTCGGTATTACATAAGTACTGTAAACAGACTGAAGTACACCTACATAACTATTGTTTTGTTTTTGTTTGCTCATTTTGTCCAAAAGCTAGGTAATGTCTGATCATTTAGATTTCACAGGCAAAGTCCCTTCATAAATAGCCTAAGGGCATGAATAATGTTTTGCCTGTTATGGGAGGGTTGCAAAATGAGATTCGCCCGATAAAACCTTTGAAGGTAAGGAACCTACACCAAAGTGAAGTTATAAGGACGCAGTACGAGTGGTGTCTGATACGCAATGGCGAGTGGTCCAAGGCTGCAGTAATGAAAGTCAAAAGAGCAGGGAATAGCATATACATGAAAGCTGTTGAATCTGGCTTTGAGAGTAAAACGGCAACTAAAGTGATTCGTCACTGACCCTCGTTGCACACTCCTCCAGTACGACAACACATATCACTCGCAGCTCTGGGCTAATTTATGAAGGACATGTTTGTGAAAAACTGAAGCATCAGTAATTACATTAGAATTTGAAAAATCACCAAAAGATTAGCGTCAGTCAGACCGTTGTCAGTGAAACACAATGGAATAAAGTCATTTCTGAGGCATTATTGGGCAATATTTACTTAACATGAGGACATAACATTTGGCGGGTCAATTATGCAAGGTCATTAGTCGCTATGCGGAGAATGGGCATTGACTCCGGTCACATACAAATTTCACTTTTTTAAAGCACCTAAATAATCATTTTGAAAATACAATCTTTTTTCAGGCTTCATTTTAGACTTATCAAAACATCATGGTAGTCATGGGTAATCATGTAGCTTGTAGATTTTTTTAAACATGTGTGTAAATTTACAATACCTCTTAACCCGTCCAGTTTCAAGTTATGCGACATTATAGTTGCTTTATGAATTTATGACGGGAGGATGTGCGCCCTGTAGCAGATTTTTTGACTGAACTGAGATTTCTGAATCGTATGTACATTGAGTGCATAAAGCAGGGAAAGCATGAATGATGTCAAACGCCTCTCAGGGCGGTAGGCCTGGTTTTGGGCATTGGGAGGTGCAGCATCGCGGGGAGGTGGCACTGAAAGTGGAACAGGGAGGTGCACATCTTAGGGAGGTGGAACTAAAGTTGAAGAAAATCAGCGTTGAAAGGCAAAAAAAGGTGGTCATTTTTTTTTTTTTTTGCTATTAGGGTGGAACTCTTAACTATGGCTCTGGCGGGGGGGGGGGGTGCAACGTGCACCCAGTGCAGCCCCCACCTACGCCCTTGCCCTCTTCCCTACCCTTCCACTGGTGAAACTTAATCAACAATTGTCAAACTAAATCAGTAATGTAGGGAAAAGCCAATAGCCAGGGGTCGCGCATTAACTTTTTTTCTAACTTAGGCCACACGACTAGTCAGCATGAAATTTCAGGTAGTCGCCAGAATTCTGGCTAGCCACCCGCAGCCAAAAAAATACTAGTCCGCACTGTTTTTGAAATACCATTTTATATATCGAAGAGAATAATGGTAATTAATGTACAATGTAATTTAAACTGGCAATAGCCATTGGGCCACCCAGGCTAGCCCGCCTTCCCCCTTCCTCCACCCAGTTCCCTGACGTGACTAAAGGCTGCAGGCTCGAACTCGCAACGAGATCAGGTCACGGGGTTCGTGCTGGTATCTTCATCAAAAAATGATGAGCTCTGAAGCAATTTACAGCGTGTTTTTACATGATCATAGTTGTAATGGAAGAAGGGGGAGGAGAAGAGGAGAAAGAAGGAAAGAGAAGAATAAGAAGAAGAGAAAGCAAAATAGAGAAATGAAAAAAAAAAGAAAAAAAATAGAGAAAAAAAGAAAAGAGAAAGAAAAGAATTTAGTTTAGAAAAGAAAGGAAAGGAGATGAGAAGAAAAAAAAGGAGGAAGAGGAGGAAGGGAAAAGAACAGAAAGGGAAGGGGAAGGAAAAGAAGAGAAAAAGAAGGGGAAAGAAGAGAGGAAGGAAGGGGAAGAGAAGAAAAGGAAAAAGGAGGAGGAGGAAGAGAGGTGAAGGGCGAAAGAAGAAGAAGAGGAAGAAGGAGGGGAAGGGGAAAAAAAGAAAAGGAAGGAAGAAAAACTAGAAAGTCGACTGCGCGCAGTCGATGGTATCCTCCGCACCAGTGCACCAACCTAAGTAGGAGCTAACTACCTAAAGTTATATCCAAGTTAGGCATTCGCTAAATGAAGTTATAGGTTTGGCAGCAAAAGTCATTGACCTTTGACCCTGACCTGTACCATTGACTCCTTGTGACTCTACCAAAATATATTTTCTTTTGGTTTTGAACCTACATGTAATCACCATTACATCAACATTGAGACACTCTAACTGAATTACAAAGCCGACAAAATTGAGATTTTGGGACAAAGGTCATTTGACCATTTGACCCTTTGACCGTTTTCAGCCCTGTGACTACCAAATTATTTGCTTTTGGTTTTTGACCTAACCACCAAATTACAACAACAACAGTGAACACTCCGTAACTGAACTTATAGCCAAGAATAAATGGAAATTTTGGCACAAAGTTCATTGGAACCTTTGACGCCTTCGACTGACCTTGACCCCTGTGACTCTACTCAATAATATTTGTTTTTTGTTTTGAACATATAACAGCGCAATTACATCAACATTGAGCACTCCAAACAAAGTGTACAGGCCCAAAAAAATTCAGATTTTGGGAGATAAGGTCATGACAGTTTGACAGCCTTGGACCTTGACCTTTTGACGCTCTGCGAAAATCTACCACAATATTTGTGCTCTGTTTTTAAAAACCTACCGACCCAATTATATAACAGTAAGCACTCCTAACGGAGTTACAGGCAAAACAATTGGCATTTATGACAAAGTTTCATTGACTCTTTGACCTTTGACCCTTAAACGGATTTGTCCCAAATCTAATACCAATTCATCCTTTGCGCTAAGTGTCTTAACGCCCTTGGTTCCCAAGTATCATTAAAATCCCTTCCAGCGTACTTCAGTAATCTTTTCATCAAAGAAAGTGTGGACTCACGGCACTACGGACCGACGGACGTAAACGGACGCTACGGACGTACGGACGGACAGACGGCCGAAAACAGTAATGCCTACCGGCTCCCTACGGGGCGGAGGCATAAAAAAGAAAGGGAAGAAGAGCGAGGGGAAGGGAAGAAAGAGGGGAAGGGGAAGATAGAGGAAGGATGAAAGGGAAAGAAAAGAAAAATGAAAGATAAGTGAAGCTGAAGTAGGAAGAGAAGGAAAAGAAAAAAGAAAGAGGAACAAAGAGGAGGAAGGGGAAGTGGGAGGAAAACAAAACGAGGAGAAGAAAAATGAAGAGGAAGAGAAGAGCACGGGAAGGGAAAGAAAATTAACCCCGCAAAAAAAGGAGCGAAGAGGAGGATAAGAAGAAGAGGAGGAAAGAGTAGCGGAGGGGATGAGGAAAGAAGGAGAAGGGGCACATTATGAAAGTTCAACCGTATTTGGACACAAGCGACCATGTACTCGGTTGGGGTCACCGGTCAAGTGTTTACTCACGGTGTGCTTGACATGTTGGCCTCCACGATGGGACCGGCGATTTCATTATCAAAATAGGGGTTAGACTGTATTGAAATATCAACAATTTGAACGTGCTACTCGCCTTCATGTCGATATAATTAGTTCGTCAAACAAAGATTACACAGCTCGTATGGATGAATTTCCTTCTTCCAAATCCTTCGTAAAAAACACCGATGCCTCTTTGTTTATCACTAAAGGCCTTCAACACGCGGACAGGGAATATCGATATGCAAATAGTCTCCCTCTTGGCGATAATATGTATCGCCCATGTACGGTCATCCCTAAAGGTTTCTGGTTTGAGACAATTTTCAGCAGATTGATCAATGAAATTTTCTCATAGAAAAAGCAGCGGAGTTAAAGAAACCAATAGCAATGAAGTCTTATATAGGCCTCATGTAGATTGCAAGTCACCAGCTTGCAAAACACTTCGCCCCGTGTTGTTACGATGTAATCGTCGTTCAGATTTTATAGATGGCAATTACCACGGAAAATATACCCAGGGTGGGAAAATGAATAATCAAGGAACAAATTGTTTTACCTGGAAAGTATTCAGGAAGGGTGCACATCAACATTACCTAAAGAAAAGAAATCGGCGGCTCAAAGTCGGAAAGATATTTTTTGAGCTATTGAAATTAAAAGATGATTATTTAAGAACATTGCCAAGTAAAATTCAGATGTGTTTTGCAGTTATTTCTTGTAAATGTGAAAAAATTGTCACTATCAAAGACTTTCAGGACAATTATTTCTATTCCGAAATAAAGCTAAAGGACTCATTGTTAATCATCATCCCGCTGGAGTACCGCCAAGAGATACAATCTTTTCTGAAAAATGGCTATTTCAAATTGTCCTGATTTCCCTCTCGCTGGAAGTGTAATGTCGTAACATTTTCGATAATAAATTTTCTACAGTACACTATGTTTGTGGTCCAATTTTGTTCTAAATTTCCAAATGCAAAGCTAAAATGTGATTAAATCACACAAACATATCCAAGAATTGTTTTTCAGAAATTTGCATTGTTCATCCCCCAAAAAAGCGTTACGACATTACACAACCAAACGCCGTGACGGACATTACATAATTTTGTATCACAAGTGTAGCTGCAAGAGGGGGGGGGGAGGGTGATTACAGTATCAAATACTATGTGATTCAACATCTGTAATGTTGATATCATGTCATAAAGTTTTGATACTTTGAAAATTATATACAATTAATGTAGCACATTATCTTCAGCAAACAATGCACTATTCACTTTTGATTTGAACTAACTCTACAAGCCCTTGCATGTACTTGGTATATCTCCCAGCATGCCCTCCGCTGATCGTTTGCATGGCTGCTAAACAACCTGCAGCGCTTATTCACAGCTTAGTAATGTACTTCGTTTTCAGGTGCATGCTGGAGAATAACAAGGAGGATAGGAAGAGGAACAAACCAAAACTCCGCTTTAGTAAGGCTCCAATGGGGTTCCCTTTTTCATATAGAGATTTAACAGCAAAACAATCTGCCAAAGTACTTTGTCCGCATCAAAGAAGGATCATTTCTGATGGATGCGAAGTCATAAATTCTGAAAGAGGGAGGACCCAGGTATCCATGAGATTTCTTTGTGTACCAGCACAGCAAAGAAAAGGAAGAGTTATTTGCACCCACTCTCCCCACAATGGACAACAGGAAGCCAACTGTCTGTTCAAGCTGATATGGAAGCAGAATATGATAATAATTCTCTAAAACAGACTTTCATGACGACTTGTCATAAATGTACGGTCTGAAAAACAGGGAAAAGCAATCATCCTTTAATTCGTGTAAAAAGACCATATTGAAAACTTTTGTTGAACTATTATTGCATTTGTTTTTAATATAGAATAAAAGCAGCTATAAAGCATATGGTTATGCTCCAAGTCTGGGTGATGGAAGTCCTAAGGACTGATATGAATGAAAAGTGTAATGATCCGTACGCTTGCTGTAATGACATCATATTTTTTGTTATGATTACGCATTTGAATCACATTACAAAAAGTCAAAGCTGATTTACATTGTTATTTACAGATCACTGATCTCCATTGCAGACAAAATTTAGTCTCGCTTTAGATTGTCTATGAAAAACAGTCAACAAACTAATAAAGTATGGGGTGAATCACGCTCCAAAACTCCTCTAAATTTGGCAAAACTTCCAAAAAAATGAAAAGATATCAAATGAAAGTGCTGCAACATTTTTAAATGTCTATGGAGTACTATCAAGTGAAGAGAAACCTAAATATTAATACAATCATGTGGACCCGTGGTGAGGCCCACTTTTATGAAAGTGGACAAATATCTGTAAGTGTCGCGTAAACGCTTCTGTAATGACACATTGTTTATATGGATTGGGAGCGGCGGAGGTGGTGGATGCATGGGCATTACAGAGGAGTGCGAGAACAGGCTGATTTACATGTTATTTACAGATCACCGATCCATTGGCAGACATAAATTAGCCTTTTAGATCCTACATGAAAAATAAGTCAACAACTAATAAAGTATGGGGTATACTCCCAAATATCCCTCAAATTGGCAAACTTCAAAAAATAAAAGATATCATGAAGTGCTATGGCAACATTTTTTAAATGCTAATGGGATAAACTATCAACTGAAGAGAATCTTAAAAATATATAATACATCAATGTGACCCTACCACTTTATGAAAGTGGACAAATCTGTACATGTCCGTAAACCGCTCATATGATGTAATGTCCGTAACGCACAATTTGCTGAGACGTGAACATGATTCAAATCTTTTCACTAAATTTTATTTAACTTTAAATTCTTAATTTAAACATCTTCCCTACCCTTCATGTAATTATAAATTGGTTAAAAACTGTGTGCTTAAACTCCCCGTGAGACTTTTCAATAACATACAGGCATGCAAAAAGCTGTGTCCAAAAACATTAGTTCCGTAACGGCACACATTTTGTCCAGTACTACCACACGAAGTGATCGAAATGATGGAAACTTTCCCTGTATATAATGTTAGGGCGCATATTGTGGATTCCATTTTTGAGTTCATAATAAAATGGTTGGTTATCCAAATGATCTTTTGAAGTTGAAAATTCTCTGAATGTAATGTCCGTTAACTGCTGGAATTGCCCAGATGTTGATACCCAAGCTGTGCCACGTGCAATCTTTGCATTTCTTCACTCTTGCCCATAACTTTTTGTGAAAAGGAAAATGAGTAACCGAATTCAAACTTGAAAAGCAGTGAAAGAATCACTATCCTGGAATGATTTTTACATGAAACTGTATGCCAATTCTTGTCTACTTTTCAAATCACCGTCGCCCACGTTTCGTACCCCAAACAGAATATGAGATATTTCAAAACCAATCGCATCGGTACAACAAATTTGAGACAGAAATTACAACGTTATACGATAAATCCACGCGTGTGCGCACCGCCGTGCTCACTCCTTATGTCCACCATTTTTTCACAATGGAAGTAGAAGGAAGAAGGGGAAGGAAGAAGATAAAAGGGTGGGGAAGGGGAATAAAAAAGGAAGAAAGACGGGAAGCAGGAGGAGAAGAAGATAGAAGAAGAAGAAGAAGAAGAAGAAGAAGAAAGAAGAAGAAAAGAGGAGGAAGAGGAGAGGAGGAGGAGAAGAATAAAGAAGATGCTATCCATTGATACATAATTTATTTCAATCAATTTGTGTGTGTCTTGTTGTGTGTTTCCAATTCAAGGTCCACCCTCTTTCTTCAGTTTTTACATTTTTATCAATTAATAAAATAAAGGAATGTATTTTTTTCAAAGTAAGTAACATTGTTTTTCAACAATATTGATAGTTTTGGTTGTTTTGTGTGTCTGTGCAGTTGCCACAACCAAGTCACTGAAAGTCGGAGTCTGCGACTAGATAGTCACGACATCCGACTTAAATGCAAACGACTACCCATTTACCGCCAGTGTGACAGTGTGGACGCATAGACATATGACATACTCCGTCAAAACGTAGATCTTAATGCATTGCATGACTAATCAGGACTAACGTTTACATGAATAAAAAAATGATTTTTAAAACGTAAACTTAACCATTATCATTGGGATTTGCCTGACTTCATGACAAACACTGAGCCACAATTCTGTTTTAATATGAATTTCCTCCATGCGTACATCGTCCATGTGTCCTAATCCACACTGGTAGCAAGCGCAAACACCGCTCCGAAATATAATCGCGCTAGCGATAGATCGGAAATTAGCTAGCGCGAAAGAGTTTTTTGGACAACGCCTCGCGGCAAAAATCGAGTACTTTGGATCTCAGCCAGTACATAAAACCTCAGTGTGGCGCGCGATGATTAGTGACTGATAGTGGCTTTTTAGATACGGGGGCCGCGTCGAGTACAGATTTCGCGCCAGGAAGTTTGTTATATTCGTTTGATATTTTGTTCGAATAAACCATCAAGAATTTTGAGTTCATTCATTGTCTACAATCATGCACACTCGGTGCGACAACCTTAATGGAATATTTTAGCTAGCCACACGACTAATAAATATAGAATTTTGGGGATTTTTGGCTAGTCCGCGTGATTTTGGCTAAGCCATTGGCTAGCGGGCTACCGTTAATTTTCGATTCAATCACAATTCGTACGGTAACTGCCGAGAAGCACACTGCAAAAATCCACTGTTAACTGAAATAACGTCGAATAATTCTGTAAGTACATCGAAAACATATATATAACATCGGGATTTTTTATTGTATTTTTTTTTTATTTTGGGGGCGGGGGGCGGTATAGTGGTTTCTTATTTGATTGTATTTTAATAGGGAAGATTACGCGATTGAGAATCGAAAATCACTTATATGGTACAGAAACTCAAACCCTATCCACCCAC